>OX328125.1:19658360-19862347 GCA_946811695.1 Gonocerus acuteangulatus
TATTTCCATCAGGCGTGCCTCGTGCTCGGTGTTCATGGAAACCGCGGTTTTATGAATGGCACAACCCTCTTTAGTAAGTGGTCTAAACAGGAGCTTTTACCAGTAGTAGAGTAGTGTGTTGGTTTGTACAGAAAGACTGTAAAACACAAGTACATTTTACCAAGAGAAAGCGAACATACAAATTTATACCTTTGGGCAAACCTCGACCCTTTGTTATCAGGTACCTAAATGAAAGAGTAGCCAAGCAGTGTAGGTCTGTACCGATTTCACCACACTGTATTAATGCGATCCCATTTTCCGGTACAGTTTAGATTTTGTAATTACTTTTTCTGAGGCTTAACTCCTAGAGGTGCTCTCAACATGAGAGTGCAGTAAAAGCTGAGATTATCCCTTAAAAGCTGCCGGAAGAGGTGTGTATGCATACTCAGTGCTGGAAACCGCTGCTTGTGGTCGTAACAAGACAAAGAACAACTGTAAGCTAGGGATGGGCGATAGTCGATAGATCAGCACTAACGATAGGCCGATACTATCGGTTAAAAACTATCGATAATTAATCGATAGTGTCTTCCCCTATTTCTTACATACCTGTGCTATACAGAATTTAATGTTATTGAATTGAATTATCTATTACTTGCAGGATTATTTATAAGACTACACAAAGGTTTATAACGAAAAAGTCCGTCACGCAGGAGCTGCATAACTAAGCACTTTCCTCAGACTTGGGTAGTTTAGAGTGCATTCCTGAATAATTTGCTTAAAATAACCTATATAGATAATTAAAATAAAAACATTAATAGTTGTGCTCTTTTGCTTTTAAGAGTAGCTGTTTCAATTATTAATTTTGTAATTAATTTTTTTCCAGAATTTTGTGTATGCGTGGTACTATACTACGTAATAAATACACAAAGCTTAACATATTCATCTATTGATCTTGATGAGTTTCGCGAACCTACGTTTGGCGGACAATTCAATTCATAGTACAAAGTAACACCCCCCCCCCCCTCCAATAGACCGATTTAGTTCATTTTCACAACACTTCTTTCTTATTAGATAGCCAGGACGTATAAAGAGTTTCATAACAATACAACAGAAATTACGACCGGTATAAGGAACTTAGTAATTTCTGTCCGGAGTAAACCCTTCCTTCTAGTCAACCGATTTAGTTTATTTTTACAACACATTTTTCTCTTCAGTTGAACACAACAAATACAGAGTTTCGTTTAAATATAACAAAAATTACGACTGGTATTGGCAAATAACTACTTTGGCTCCAGAGTAAACCCCCCCCCCCTTCGGATGGACCGATTTTGTTGGTTAACGAACTCGATCAGTCGTTTGATGGGGGAATACTATATACCCAGTTTCGTGGCGAAAAAACAAAAACTCTGGCCTGCATCGTGTTAACGGACACATATATAACTATATATATATATATATGCATATATATATATATAAATTTTAATTGGGGTCATTTTTGGTGTCTACTAGGTAGGATCGATAAAGATTCGTAGAAATTTTTCAAAAATTCCGTCATGAGTGCAACCTCAATAGCTACTTTCCTTCGAAGGGATTTTGTCTTATTATCGAGTTGGCTGTATTAGTTTATATGTACATACATTTTAGCGCGTATCCTATCTCCCTCCTATAGAAAAAAGTCCGTCACGCAGGAGCTGCCTAACTAAGCACTTTCCTCAGAATTTGGGTAGTGTAGATTGCTTTCCAGAACAATTTGCTTAAAATATCCTACATAAATAAAATAAAAACATGAATAGTTCTCTTTTAAATTTGTAATGAGTGACTGATCAATTAATAATTTGCTTCCAGAGTTATGTTTACACATGGTACCTATTACACTACGTAATAAATACAAAAAACCTCATATTATCGTATTTTGATCTAACGCAGGAACAGGATACAGTCACTCTATTGGTAGAAAGCGCTCCTTGCGGCGGCTTTGTGAACCTACGTCTGACGGGCTTTTCTATTGAAATATATTACAAATTAAACCCCCCCTTTCCGATTGACCGATTCAGCTCATTTTTACAACACTTCTTTCTCATGAGTTACCCACGACGTATACCGCGTTTCGTTACAATACAGCAGAAATTACGACCGGTATGAGTATATTAAGAATTTGGGTCAAGAGTAAACCCCCCCTTCTAATGAACCGATTTAGTTTATTTTTACAACACATATTTACCTGTAGATTACCACTACGAATACCGAGTTTCGTCGAAATATACCAAAAATCACGGCTGGTAGTGGCGAATTGGTATTGTGGGTCCGGAGTAAACCCCCCCTCCTAATGAACCGATTTAGTTTATTTTTACAACAGTTATTTACCTCTGGATTACCACTACGAATACCGAGTTTCATCGAAATATACCAAAAATCACGGCTGGTAGTGGCGAATTGGTATTGTGGGTCCGGAGTAAACCCCCCCTTCTAATGAACCGATTTAGTTCATTTTTATATCTCACTTTTCTCTCTATATTACCACTACGAATACCAAGTTTCGTTGAAATATAACAAATATTACGGCTGACATAGTCAAATTAGTGTTTTGGGTTCGGGGTAAACCCCCCCTTCCGGTGGACCGACTTTGGTGGTTAACGAACTCGTTCAATCGTTTGCTAATTGAATGCTATATACCAAGTTTCGTGACGAAAAAACAAAAACTCTGGCCGCTATCGTGTTAACAGACACACATATATATATATATATATATATATATATATATGCATATATATATATATATAGATATATATAAATTTTAACGGGGGTCATTTTCGGTGTCTACTAGGTAGGATCGATAAAGATTTGAAGAAATTTTTCAAAAATTCCGTCATGAGTCCAACCTCAATAGCTACTTTCCTTCGGAGGAAAGTGCTAAAACGAATTTATCTAAATTTATAAAAAGCATTTACAAAGATCAAAATATTAAGAGGCACAAAAAAGTGCAATTATTTAAAGCTGGTTTAGTTGTGCTCCTTGGGGCACATATTATCAGAAATGAAAAACAACATTTCCGCTTTTCTTTGGCTCAGTCTGTTCCGCTGCTCGTAAATGATTTTTCCAGCGGTTGAAAATACACGTTCTGAGGGTCCAGATGAGCCTGGAACACAAAGGTATTTCCTGGCTACATTATGTAGTTGGTTGTTTACACCAGACGGTTCCTTCTCAGTATTTAATTCACCAGACGTCAGTATTTAATACCACAGCCCTCCAGATGCTGAGAACTTCAATTCTAAAAAAAAAAAAAGAAAAAAAATTAACTCTATCGATAGTTTATGATTATCGATAGCTTCTATCGATAATCATACACTATCGATAGTAACTATCGACTATCGCCCATCCCTACTGTAAGGAAGTGATCTTATCAGGAGTAATGCAGTAATTGTGTTATTAGCACTTTCCTCCGAAGGAAAGTAGCTATTGAGGTTGGACTCATGACGGAATTTTTGAAAAATTTCTTCAAATCTTTATCGATCCTACCTAGTAGACACCGAAAATGACCCCCGTTAAAATTTATATATATCTATATATATATATATATATGCATATATATATATATATATATGTGTCTGTTAACACGATAGCGGCCAGAGTTTTTGTTTTTTCGTCACGAAACTTGGTATATAGCATTCAATTAGCAAACGATTGAAGGAGTTCGTTAACCACCAAAGTCGGTCCACCGGAAGGGGGGGTTTACCCCGAACCCAAAACACTAATTTGACTATGTCAGCCGTAATATTTGTTATATTTCAACGAAACTTGGTATTCGTAATGGTAATATAGAGAGAAAAGTGAGATATAAAAATGAACTAAATCGGTTCATTAGAAGGGGGGGTTTACTCTGGACCCACAATACCAATTCGCCACTACCAGCCGTGATTTTTGGTATATTTCGATGAAACTCGGTATTCGTAGTGGTAATACACAGGTAAATAACTGTTGTAAAAATAAACTAAATCGGTTCATTAGAAGGGGGGGTTTACTCCGGACCCACAATACCAATTCGCCACTACCAGCCGTGATTTTTGATATATTTCGATGAAACTCGGTATTCGTAGTGGTAATCCACAGGTAAATAACTGTTGTAAAAATAAACTAAATCGGTTCATTAGGAGGGGGGGTTTACTCCGGGCCCACAATACCAATTCGCCACTACCAGCCGTGATTTTTGGTATATTTCGACGAAACTCGGTATTCGTAGTGGTAATCTACAGGTAAATATGTGTTGTAAAAATAAACTAAATCGGTTCATTAGAAGGAGGGGGGGGGGGGGGTTTACTCTTGACCCAAATTTTTAATATACTCATACCGGTCGTAATTTCTGCTGTATTGTAACGAAACGCGGTATACGTCGTGGGTAACTCATGAGAAAGAAGTGTTGTAAAAATGAGCTGAATCGGTCAATCGGAAAGCGGGGGTTTAATTTGTAATATATTTCAATAGAAAAGCCCGTCAGACGTAGGTTCACAAAGCCGCCGCAAGGAGCGCTTTCTACCACTAGAGTGACTGTATCCTGTTCCTGCGTTAGATCAAAATACGATAATATGAGGTTTTTTGTATTTATTACGTAGTGTAATAGGTACCATGTGTAAACATAACTCTGGAAGCAAATTATTAATTGCTCAGTTACTCATTACAAATTTAAAAGAGAACTATTCATGTTTTTATTTTATTTATGTAGGATATTTTAAGCAAATTGTTCTGGAAAGCAATCTACACTACCCAAATTCTGAGGAAAGTGCTTAGTTATGCAGCTCCTGCGTGACGGACTTTATTAATTTAGTAATTACTCCTTTAATAGTAGTAGGCTTTTCAATTAGGACGAAGTACAGCAAAATCGAACTATGTTTTAGCCTGCTAGAGCGCGAACAGAGAAATATATTTAAACAAATTTGATCCACCGGTATTCTGGTGACCTATGAGGTCTGAAACGTGGTCAACCTCATAAGCGCGTTTCATCCCTATGGAATGAGGGAGGTAACGCTCTAAAATGGAGTTTATGGCAAGCTAGGTTAATAAGTTAAAAATTAAAGGTTTGATAATTATGGTATACTTATAATTAGTCAACAAGTATAAAAATCAAGTGTGACTGAAACTGCGTGTAAAATGATTTTTTTTTTGGGAGTGAAGGAAGCATCAGTGAATGCACAGTGCAGCAATGGCAAAAAGTCCGACTCGCAGGAACTGCGTCATCTTAGCGCGGTTCCATTCATATCCCTAGTGTTATTTTGTAGACTTAGAATAGAAACAGTTATTACTTTGTTCGGATCATTCCTAATGTAAACAAATATGAAAAAAAAACAAGATTTTCGGCTAGGGATGAAACTATCCTAAGCAGAAATTACTCTTTCTGCCGTCCCAAGTTTCGGTCTACGAAGACTCTTCTACGAATATATTTCTAATTTACTTAACTTGCAGTGCTAACATATCCATTTTACTTTTAAATGCAATTAAACAAAATAAAATTGTACATGAAAATGAGTGTTATTTTTTATTGAACTACGGCCACATTCAACCACAAAATATAATTATATTTCTAGTATAGAATTTGGCTGCATGACTTCCTACAGGTAAAGGTAACTGTCAGCTGTCCTAGAATGCTTGATGAGAACAATGAATCTTGATTTATGAAGTGCAATAAAAGCCTACCTGAACCGGCCTACTACCTCGACCCGGACTGACCCTACGTCTTCAGTTCTGTTACAGGTTCAAAGAATTTGTATTTATTCCCCTGTTTTATTGAGAAATACATCCTCCTACTAGAAGCAATAACAAAATAACAAGAAATAAAAACAGACAAAAAGAACCGTATAAATAAACGAAATCAATTATCGTTTATCAAACTTCTAAGTTATATGTACTTATTTCTCCATTTGACATCGCCTAATCAAAACTTTCTTCAGAACCTGTTTTCTAGAGCATTTAGTAAGCTTTCGAATGGTAACCATTCGTTTACCAAGATTCTCAACCGTTTTCGAGATATTAAGGAAAGTATACGAAGTTTCCAAAGCTTTTCATCTCTATTAATAAATTATTTTAATTTAACCCTTCCTTAACTCCAAACGTAAGTAAATTTTCAGCATACTAGTTTTGATGAAATTAGAACATGCAGAAAATGTTTCAACTGAATCCCATAATTCGAAGTACCAAAATCAAAGACAAAAAGAACCGTTCGAATAAACAAAATCAATTACTTCAAAGTTTAAGCACTTATTTCTCCGATTGCAATCGCCTAATAAAACTTTCATCAGAACCTTTCTTGTAGACCATTTAGTAAGCTTTCGAATGGTAACCTTTCGCTTCCCAAGATTTTCAACCGTTTTCGAGATATTAAGAAATTATACGTATAAGTTCCCAAAACTTTTCATTATTTCTGACAACAGAAAATTGGTCTCATTTTACCTATCCTGTTTTACACACACATACATTTACCTTACAAATACAACATAAGAAATTACAAAAATAAAAAGCAATAAAAAACCAAGGGAAAGAGACAAAAATTACAAAAAGAACGACAAAAACCCGTTCATAAGAACAAAACAGACGTATTTGAAGTTTTAAGCACTTATTTCTCCGATTGACATAATCTAATCAAAAATAGTTTTAGAATCATTTTTGTAGAGAATTTAGTAAGCTTTCACATAGTTTCAATCCACTTACCACGATTTCCCAACCGTGTTCGAGATATTAATGAAAGTATACGAAGTTTCCAAAACTTTTCATGTCTGTTCATAAAATATTTTATTCTAACCCTTCCTTAACTCCAAACGTAACATAACTTTCAACATATTAGTTTTAATGAAAGTAGAACATGCAGATAATGTTTCAACTGAATCCCGTTATTCTAAGTACCCAAACCAAAAACGGCATTCAAAAACTATTTTTCCAATTTTCTCGACAACGGTTAAAGCTATCGCCTTGAAAATGGTTTCATTCGTTTTCCTAGCCCAAGAAGCCTATAAAACGAGTACTTACAAGCTTATGAACTCAAAAACGTAAGCGTTACGATTTTTTCTGCGCGAATTTCGCCCCAAACGCCATCTTCCAGTGGGCGGATTTTGCTGGTTAACGAACTTGACCTTTCAAATTGGACGACAGATTTTTGTACCAAATTTCAACAAAATCGGACCATTCGTCTTCTACCTAGAGAGCGAACAGACAAATATATATATATATATATATATATATATATATATATATATATATATATAAATATATATATATATATACAAATTTGAAACACCGTTATTTTCGGTTTCTAGGGGTTCTGAAACGCGAAATTTTCTAGTCGGCACTTCCGGATTGTTTCATTGTATCAACCTTATAAGCGGGGTTCCTCCCTATGGGGGAGGGAGGAACCGCGCTAAAAATGTTATCTTGGAGATTTTGATCTCGAAGATCAGGGAGGTCTTGGTAGGCCTACTGATGCTGGTGGAGGAAAACCCCCGCAAAACTACTCAGGGCATTGCAAGAGAAGTTGGTGGTTGGCCACTCAAAAGTTGTTCGCCATCTGAGTGAATTGTCCATTTATAAACCTGACTTATTTTTGCACCAACCCAATATATTTTTCACATTAATACACAGAAATAAGAGAACCCTCACGCCGATATCTGAAACTGCTAACCAATAAGGGCGATGATATTTAGAGAAAACCTCTATTTATTCAATAACCTACTTGGACTTTATGCCAACAATTCAGTGTGTCTGGGTTGCAAACAGATCAGATCTACAGAAAGTATATTTCTGTTCAAGAAATCGCATAGATAATAACGGACAGCCGCTATCAGTCCTAACAGCATTCCAGGACAGCCGCATTGCTGCACCAAGGACGGATTCAGAACAGCACTAACGGATTCAAGGAAAAAAGTGAAAGAATTTAACCTTGTCTGCCCTTATAGATTTATGAAGCAGTAAAATTTTCATTTTCACTATTATTAAGTGGGGGAATCCCGCTTATGGCGTCCCCAAAATAGGACGTTCTGGAGACTCTGGACACAAATGTATTTATGTGTGTCTGTCTTCCATGCATCCCCATAAGTCATACCATTTTGAAAAAAATGTTTAAACAATTATTTTTTCTTGAATATAAAAACGACAGATTAGCTTGAAAATGTTTTCAAATCTCTCATATTCACCACATGACTAAGATAAACAAATTTTTACAAAAAAAGAAACGGTAAAACTGAAGGAGAGCGTCCTCAGCATCGATTTTTTTTTTCAGATTTTGCACTATATCGTATTTCGATGCACTAAACACGAATTCGTTAAAAAAAAAGTTGCTCTCAACTAGGAAAGAAGTTATGCAGTAGTAAAGTCCACTGAGGTTGAAGTAGGCGTAAACAGCGTATTTGTAAACATGCGCAGTGCGCAGACATCTAACATTGGGAAACCAAGAACTCTCATTTGAAATGTTGATAAACTATTTATAACCTCCATAACATCGGAATTCTATCCATAACAGGTAGTTGGATTGACTAGAGTTTTGATATCTTCTTGAGTGAGCGGAAACGCATAGCAAGTCAGCCCAATATTCGTCCTAGACATTCTTCTTAATATGCATGTTAATTAATATGCTGTTCACGCCAACTTTTACAACCTGCATAACAGTGAACTTCAGTGCTTAATAACTGCTCTCCTAGTTGAGAGCAACTTTTTTTTTAACGGATTCTTGTTTAGTGCATCAAAATACGTTATAGTGCAAAATTTGAAAAAAAATCGGTGCTGATGACGCTCTCCTTCAGTTTTACTAAAGAAACATTAATAAGTCCGACTTGCAGGCAGGGCCGCCACATGGGGGGGGGACAACCGGGTACAGTTGTCCCGGGCCCGGGCACCGCGGGGGCCCGGGCCGATCCTCGCTAATTGGAAAAAAAGTACCGAAAGTGACCTTTGCAGCACCGATTGTCGGCTTTTATTCTCATTTTGCTCAAAACTGAAGATGAAAATAATTTTGAAATGCCCAAAGTCCGATAGCAAAGTACTAGAATTTTCATTCTGGCTCTGAGAAGTGGGGGCCCGTGATCTGGTCCCGGGCCCGGCTCTGAGATGTGGCGGCCCTGCTTGCAGGAACTTCATCATGAGTTGTGATACGCGAAATGCTCAAGTCGGCGGTTTTGGATTGTGTCTTGAGGCCAACCTAGTAAGCGGATTAATGACTGAGCATTGACGGAGGACACAGTTTCTGTCCCAAGTTCCGCGAAGAACGAATACTTATATTATCTGAGTGAGAAATGAGATAACATACGAATTAGTTCTTCGCGGAAATGTGCCCTCAGTCCATGAATATGTTCTGTTTGTAGTACTTTGCGTCATGTTTCTCATGAGTGGTTGGCTATAATGGCTCCTTATAGACAACCACTCCTTTAGATCCTGTGAGGACCAAGTTAGTCTTGAAAATTTAAGACTCATTGATGGCTATAAATTTTACTCTTAAATAACTCCACTGCAGTGCAAACAATATTAACCATGATTATAAACAGACAGTTCATTCACATTCTCCCTTTCTCCAATAAAAAAATATCTTCTAATAGACCATAACATAGAGCATACTGAAGATACCGAATGCTAACGGAACCCACTATTAGTGAAGGTTGTTGCACTTAACCGTTCTGAGTGCATGACCGTCTTGGTAACACGAAGAGCGTGGCGCATTGTGACAGATTCGTTCCGCGGCAATGTCCGTGGAGAGTAAATCTTTATTTCTTGACGTTCTGTGTCATGGGAATCTTAAGGACGCAGTTCGCAAAATCACATCGGATACATCCCATATATATTTAATAATTTAAAAAAAAAATGTAAATTATTCCAAAAAAAAAAACTAATTAACTCGTAACAGGCAAGGAGTTGAATGTTAAGTACAAGCATTCGGTATCCCCGACTCCTAGGTGCCTTCTGGCGTATGATTCGCCGCTGGCATTAACTATTGTTTGTTTAATCCTAATAACATATATGTCTCAATAACAAATGGTGAAACCGATAACAAAGTGAAATTAATAAATAAATTAATCATCATTTTTGTACTTATGTATTTAAATTTTCAACGGCAAAAATTGTAGTTGTGAATTATTTTAAGAAACCAATTACTAAAATTCAATCTCTTGATGCTGATATAGTGTACGGTTTCTGCAACGGTAATACTTTAGAAGCGGTGCGAGAGTATGCGCGCCGATTCGCAAAAAGAAGAGTGCTTAATCGACGAATCTTTTAGTAAACTTTTAATAGACAACGAGACAGGGCCGCTACATCGGGGGGGGGGGCTGCCGGGTACTATTGTCCCGGGCCTCGCTAATTGGAAAAAATGTATAGATTTTGAGCTTGAAAAAAGAATGGGGTTTAGAAGTATAGACGGGCATAGCCTATATTTATGGAATGGGATCTACATATATATTTTTTTTTTATTGTACATAAACGACAAAACAAGTGCAGTCCCAGAATAGTATATTTCATTAGGAGTCGTAATAAAACTACAAGTACCGAAAGTGACCTTTGCTGCACAGATTGTCGGTCGATGTTTACTTTGCTGCACCGATTGTCGGTCGATGTTTACTTTGTTTTTAAAGATAAGAAGGGCACAGGCCGTATCTGGCGGGAAAGACGGTGACCCAATCCACTTCCTCTTCCTGTACTTCCGCCAAATACATAATGTTTTGATTTTGAGAAATGTCCGAGGCCCTAGAGCAACGTACTAGAATTTTCAGTCTGGCTCTGAGAAGTGGGGGCCCTGCAACGAGAGACTGGGTCATTATATTCATTCACATTATTTTTGTCTTATCATCTATTTAATTTAGTCTTTGCTTAAAATGATGCCCTCTTGCAGAAACGCAAGCATTACATCTCAGCTAAGCAAGCATGACTTGATAAATTGCAGCTAAACACTGTTCTTCCTACCTCAAAATATTAATAACAGCATCTTTGGTTCAACTGTAACTTCGAGCTGCTTTAGCCTTTCATCACTCAGACCGCTGTAGATCTATTATTACTTGGCGCTCCTCATTCATCTCCTTCCAAATGGCAAACCCGAGTAGTTTTCCGAGGGTTTTCTTCTATTAAAGCCCTCAGTTTGTATTTATCGAAAAGAGAAGGCCTAACGCCACCTCTTAGTCTTCGAGATCAAAATTACCAAGACAAAATGTTTGGAACCATCGTTGCACAGTACATTCACTGATGCTTCCTACGCCCCAAACAACATTGATGTTACGCGTGGCTTGAGCCGCACTTCGACCATGACGAAAATATTGTTTACCAGGGCGAATTTCGGAGTCCCTTATTCAGAGAGATTGTAACAAAAATAAAATTATATTTTAGGAAAAAATCATTATTCAGCCTTGTTTATAATCCATTATCTAGAATTTAGACGATCGTTGTTTACTTGTTAAGTAGCCTAAGCATAAATAAATATTCAAAACCTGCATTATTTTTAAGCAAATAATGAAACCCTAAAATTATAAATATTTATCTGTTTTGTTATATAATACATACGCCAATTAACAGAAAAGCAACATATAGTTTTCCAGAGAGCACTATTATCACTACACAGAAAGTGCGTAAAGAATTCTTCGTTTCCCAAGATATTTCCAGTCGTACTTCTATCACAGCTTCGTGACCGTTACGAAGGGGTGTATCTTTCATCATGTGTACTATTG
This sequence comes from Gonocerus acuteangulatus, assembly GCA_946811695.1. Lineage (NCBI taxonomy): Eukaryota > Metazoa > Arthropoda > Insecta > Hemiptera > Coreidae > Gonocerus > Gonocerus acuteangulatus. The sequence goes on from OX328125.1 coordinate 19,670,018, forward strand.
CCCATTGTATCAATGATTTCTAACAACTCTTTCACTTTTGGTAGAATAGCATTGGACGTAGCCGTCAGAATATAACTCGGGCTATTGTTAATGGAGGCCCACGCTTCAAAGTGGTAGATCATTGTTATGAAAAGAATACATATACATAAATGCATATATATATATTTGACCTTCTACCTGAATTTACAATCGAAGGGGTCGAGGTAAAACAGTGCCAAGCAATATTTTTAACAAAACTTAAATGTTGCTGCTATGTGTTGGAACATCAAGTGGACTATCAGTATATGATGCAAATGCTTCTAAAATATGACTACAAGCTCTGTATGCTACTTAATCTTGTTGTCCCTAACTATTTCAACTGATAGTCCCACATAATATCCAACATATAGCAGCTACAGTTAAGTTTTGTTAAAAATGTTGCTTGCTACTATTTTCCCCCGACTCCTTCAATTGTCATCGTATCCAAGAAGGTCAAGGAAAATGTTTTCCTCGATTTTACCCTGATTAAGATAATTCCTACAAATCGTGATTTGTTATATAATTTGTGTGTGTGTGTATATATATATGTGTGTGTGTGTGTGTGTATATGAGTGATAGCTTAATGGTTCTTGTGTCGTCGTTGATGGTTGGATTTGGAACGTCACTGGGCCTTTTAGCCTTTCATTAATATAATAGGTATCTTATCTTCATCCTCGCCCATGAAATAGTATTATTTTGTCTGGAAAGGTGTAATATAGGAACTAAAATAAATGGAAGGACGTGGAGTACTGCGATGCTGTTTAAAGGCAGGCCAAATTCGCAGTTTAGGCCAGATGGGAGTATTAATGGAACAAATAGTGGTCATCAGGTAAATCTCAATATATTAAGAATAACACATTTTATTGCTGTATTCTACAATATATTATAACTTCGAGCTTTCATCTCTGAGACCGCCCTAGATCTACTGTATTGTAGCCCTCGTTTATTCATTTTTTTAAGTTGTATACAACTTGTATTTGAATTTTTAAGAACACACTTACGACTTGAAAATAATATACACTAATTGGAAATAGACAAGCGCCAAGAAGTGAATTGGGTATTTTGTACTTTACCCACGCCAGTTACTTTTATTATTAAAACAGTTATTTATCGTATCATTAAGTTAATAGTTATGAAGAACAGATTTTTAAACTAATAATTAGTTTAAATAAATTATTTATTCAACAAATGTAAACAAAAAAAAATTGAAAATACAAATGCTTGATTATTGCGGAGGCCAACAAACACAACAAAGCACAACAAACACAACTTCAACGTGTCTTATAATCTATAACTTCTTTCATGTATAAACTTTACGTAGCCTAGCAACACCTGTTACAATATTGTAACAAAATATTATGACGTTATTCTAAAAAGTAACTGGCGTGGGTAAAGTAAAAAAGACCCAGTGAATTTTGAGAACACTGACTGATTTCAAAATAAAGATGAAGGACACCATGCGTAAAAGTGGGGACGCTAGTTCAAATAACTAGTTGTCGGAAGGGGAAAATGCCACAGATCTAGTACTTCCGTTTCCTGGGGGGGTCGGGAGGGCGAAGTCACTTACGTTCCCGAAGTGCAAGAACCTGTATTTAAATATGTATATAGTAGAAAGTTGTAAGATCATTTCTTTATCAAGAAATCTTTATATACTTTACATCCTATCCGTCTCGAAAGATACCACGAGGGCCCAGAGTGGCGGATATTAGTAGTGGTCGCTGATTCTTGACAAAGCATATTCATTGTTTTAAAATATTATTATTATTTACAAAGTCGGAGGGTGTGGTTGGATGGCGCAATGTTAACTCCAGGTCATCCTAGAATCCTTCCTTACAAGAAAGGTATTCGGCTGACAATTGGTGACATCTGAGGCGTGGTCAAGCTACCTATATCAAATTACATAATACAAATAATTGTAGACTGCTGTACCCCCCCCCCCCCGAAATTATTTCTTATATACCATGTCCGGTGAGGAGTCCCACTATCCTTCTTAATTCTGCCCTTCCCAATTGAAGGAATACCTTCAAGAAATTAATCTTGCTATATCCTTCAATAGACTCTTCCACACTTTCTTCAATGCCTTTCTTTTTCACAATTTCTTTACCCAAATTACTTTATATAGACATCTATCTTTCAAATTTTATAGACTTTCCTTCGTCTTTTTAATACTTTATTATGAAGATATTCGAAATGACTATTAGTAAATTTATTTTCTTTTTAGGACAATGTACTTTCGATTGTCCTACCGATGTCTGCTTATGATAAGGCACAGTCAGAAGGAAGAGCCGGTCAGAAAAATGCAGTAAGTCGTCGAAATATATAACCTTCCTTTCAAATATTTAAATATAAATTTAATTTCTGTAATTAAAATGTGAGAATATTTATTTTTGGACAATGTTTAAACTATTTCTTCTGATTTCTCCCACACATGGGTTATTTGATGAATAATGCCGACACACGTGGCATTCAGCGACCCAAAGCAAAAGCGGCGCGAATCGTCAAATAAGTATGTTCTTTACGGTCTAATTTTGTATAAGACTACTGTGAAAACATTTTTGTTCCGACATAAGTTCAGCATTGCAGACCATAATGGACACGAATTTGAGGTTTAGTCATGGGAATATATCCAATAAACTTGCACGCTATGAATATATCTAAAAAATTGCTTACTAATAACGCTTTCATTGTCCTTTTGAAATGACTAGTCTGCTGGTATGTATCTGCCAGGTAAAGGGCTTAAGGTTTTGTAGCGGGACTGCTTTTTATTCGAATCTTTAGATAAAACTTGTGAGAAAGTATTCTGCTATTGTAATGGTCAATTGAATTTAACCGAGTCTTAAGCCTAGTAGTTTCGGGGGGAGGGGGGCTGGGAGCATTTAGGAGGTGGAGAGAACTAGAACTAGAACTAGAACTTGGAATAGTTAACCAACTAAAACGCTATTACACCCAATAAACATTATTTTTTCTAAACTACGTGATCTTATTTAATTTATTTTTAAGGTTTTTATTACAGCCCCCCTTATGTACATCCATGATAATATGTACAAATAAAAATATATTTTTAGTGTTGTCTTTCTTTTGTTTTTTAATAATAACTAAAATATATAGGTACTATTTTGATTTAAAGTTGGATACAAATGGTATTAAATTATAAATAGAGCAACATGTGCATTTGTAAGTCCTCTATTAACTTTATTGTCAATTCAGTCGTCTACATATTGAGTGAAATTGAATTAAAAGTCCGGAAGGTGGAACACGTCCACACTGGTAATGTTGCGCAACAATGTATCCGTGAGTCAAGACGCAACGGGACTCAGATTCTTGTATAACCTAGACCCGCAATACACGCCTGATACACGGGGACATGTTGCGCGGCAGAATCCCAACAATCCAGATTCAAACGAGATTCAGCTCTGTAACAATGATGTGCAACATTGTATCCCAGTGTGTACTAGGCTTTATATGCAATATAAGGATCAGTAAGATTAATTTCTGCCCTTAGATTGTAAATTAATAGAGAGAAGAAGTAGTCCTCTGCCGGCTGTGAATAGGCCATTTCTAACTGACTTACTCATACCTTAGGACGGGACAAGACAGACCAATATGCCAATACTGCAATATAACACTTACTGCACTAGCGTATATAGAAAATAATTTCGGGCGAGGGGGGGGGGGGCTGGGATCACCTAAGCAATTGGAGAGTTCGATTGCCACTATCGTGTTAACATTTATATCCTTATATATCCTACCTTTTTGATGGTGATAACAGCCATCGTTAAAATATAACGGTGACTACTTTTTGTACTTAACAGGTAGAATATTTGAACAAGTTTTCGAAAACTCTTTGCTGAGTGCATCCTTTCGGAAGATCTAAAAAAAAAAATACCAAATTAATTTCAACAGAAATGAATGTCTTTAGAGATAACCATACCTGTTTCGAAGGCCGGTATTAGATATAAATGTTATGGCCACTCTCTCCATCCTTTCTAAATGCATAAATCATTATGAGGCACATTAATACTCATGAAAACACTCTGCCAAATGCGGGCAGCTCATTAAAATTGAATGCCAATTACTGTCGCTTTCATTGGGTTCTTTCATCCAGATCATCTTCGAGAAACAAGGTCTTAAAAGATATTTACCAAAACGTTATAAGTTATCATAGTTGATGACGTTTCTGTTTAATTTTGTCTCTAGAAAAAACATCGAAGGCCCGGCTGCTGGTACGATTCGGATTATGGATATTTTAGCTCGAATAGAGTAGTAACCTTTAGATTGCTGAACTATAGTCCGTTAAGTTAGATGGTAAAGTTCAACGACGCATGCGCGAAATTCTGAGGAAAATATTTCCTGCGGTTCCGCTATTTACAAACTCAGTCGATTCGTAGTAGTGATGGGTGATTCTCGAATGTGAATCGATTCGAATAGACATAATATACGCATTTCGTAGGTAATTGTAAGAAATCGTGAAATCGATCCTTATCTGAGATCGATCTGAACTCACGCATCTTTTTTGTGGATAGATCTTTTCATTTCGATTCAAATCGATTCAAAAGATCAATTTCATATTCGAGAATCACCCATCATTATGTACAACAAAAGTTCCTAAGACAAGAAAAAAGTGCATCAATTTCCCCAATCGTGTTTATTGGTTTATTTTTGTTTTCATGTTAAAACACAATTGCGGTTAATTTCTCGAAACACTATACACTTCTCTATCGAGGGTTAATATAATAACTCGTTTTGTAATATTAAATACTACCTGGGGAGTCTTTGAGGTTAGCCAATATTTTAAGTTTTTCTTTGCGCTTTGTTAATTGTAAAACTATAGGCTAATTCTATTGGACATTGCAGTCTTATAAATTGGAATGGGATTTCAGTAGAGATGAGTGGTATTCTGGGGAGAAATATTAAGTATCGTTTGTCCTTTCAAGTCATAAGGTCGGTTTCAATGATGTTACTCCATAGCTGTTTGGCGATCATTCTAGTTCCATCACATAGATTTAGTGAGTTGAGGTCTCTGAGTAGTATCACTTTGATAACTCGCGCTTCTGTTTTATACTTAGTTTAAAAATAAGACATCTATATTTGAGAACACCAAGATTGCAACTGTTTTTATTTAACCTCAACAAATACAATCATATATAAAATCATATGGTCAATTCCATATGACATCTTCCCCCTGAAGATTGTTAAAGATCCAGCCGAGTAGGTGGTTTGATGATCCGTCCGTATCTGGATACTTTGAAGTTCTGTGGTGTGGATACTTTATCTTCTAGTGGTTTTTGTGGTGAAAGATGTTCTGAGTTTTCACGACCAGTGTTCTCCTCTGCTTGAGGAAAGAGCAGCATTTCTGCTGATGTCGTCCTGTCCTTGAGGTTAGCTTTAGTGAAGGACCTTTTCATCTGAGCAGTGTTTCACCTCAGGAGCCTCTTGTTACTATCTCTGGAAATCCAGTAAGACCTAGGCTCTTCTGCTTTCCTCTCCACTGTCCCCTTCGTCCAGTTTTTGTCATTCATTGTTCGGAAGACAACATTGTCACCTTTCATAAACGATGATTCCCTTTTGAGTCGGTGTCGGTCATGAATATCCCTGGTTATACCCTGTTTGATCTTAAGGAGGTCTCTGATATTGTTTTGAATATGAGGCTGGAGCATCTCACTTGCACATGGCAATTCAGATCTGAGAAGAGGACTGTTTAGGATCTGAGATGGAGAACGATACAAACCAGAAATAGGAGAATTATTATATTCAAAGAGATATTCTCTATAGTCAGTTCCATCTTCTAAACTTTTCCTTAAAATTGTCTTGGATATACCCACTGCTCTTTCTGACATACCATTACTTTTTGGGTAATGAGGAGTACTGTTGATTAGTGCAATCCCTTTCTGTTGACAATAGGTTCTGCACTGAAAGGATGAGAACGGGTTATTATCTGCTATGATGGTCTTAGGATAGCCAAGATGCGTGAAGACTTCTCTCCATCCATCGATTATACTCGATGAAGACTTGTTAGTGAGAGGTCGTAGCTCAATCCAATGGGAGAAGTGGTCAATCACAACTAGGTAACTTTCATGCCCGAAATCGAGAATATCACAGCCAACTGTTTCAAATCTTAATTCAGGAATTTCATGAGGCATAAGGGGTTCCGACAAATTTTGGTTGCTATACTTCTCACAGGTCCTGTACATTTTCACCAATGATTCTAAATCACGGCTCATTGACGGCCAGAAATACAGTTGCCTGGCTTTCTGTAATCCTTTAGTAAATCCAGGATGTCCTTTGTGTATTGAATGTGATATCGGTACCTTCAAGCTCTCAGGTACAACTATTTTATCCTGATAAAACAAAATTCCATCTTCAAAAAATAAATCTTCTTGTATCTTGGAAAAAGGTGGAAGTTCGGTTTGTAACTTATTTTCTTTAGGCCAACCATCACGGCAGTATTGTAGAACCTTAACCAGTATTCTGTCAGTAGCGGTTGCCAGTCGCAGTCTCTTCTTTTGGTCACTGCTTAAAGGCAGATGTTTACTGACACTATGCACCATATCAAACATTTCTTCATCTTCTTCTGTTTCTTTTAAGAAGTTTCTTGAAAGCAGATCTGGAAAAAGAAGTTGTTTGCCAGGAATATAGTTTACTTTGAGGTTATAACGGAGTAATTTTATTCTTAATCGTTGAAGTCTAGTAGATCCAATTTTGCAGATATGTTTTTGAAATATTGCCGATAGAGGCTTGTGATCAGTATGAACAATAATTGATGGCAAACCATAAATATAGAGATGAAACTTAGAACACCCAAAATATATTGCAAGCATTTCTTTTTCAGATTGACTATAATTGAGTTCCGAAGAGTTCATCTGCCTAGAAGCACACGCCACAAGTTTCAGATGACCATTATCTTCTTGAAAGAGACAACTTCCTATTCCATTTTTGCTTGCATCGCACTGCAAGATAGTTTTCTTTTTAGGGTCAAATGGAACTAGTGCTGGTGCATCACAAATAAATTGTTTTAATTGTGCAAATGCCTTCTCCTGAGTTTCTGTCCAAAGCCATTGGGAGTTCTTGCATAATAATTTTGATAAAGGGGCAATCATTTCGGCCATCTTGGGAACATATTTTCGCACATAGTTAAAAGAACCAATAACTTTTTGTAAATCTTCTTTATTCTTTGGAGATTCTAACTTCATAATGGCTTCAACACGTTTCGGGTCGATTTTCATACCCTCCTTATTAAAGAGATGCCCGACATAGCGCACCTCCGTTTGGCAATATTGCACCTTATCTTTATTAAAAACGGCACCAACTTCACGAGCTCTTTTCAGAACTTTTTCGACTGCAATATCATGATCTTCTTTTGACACCCCTGCCACCAAAAGATCGTCTAAACAAATTATTACATTTTCTATGTCCCCAAAATATTTCTCTGCTGCATCCTGAAATTCTTCAGGAGCATTGGATACCCCAAATGGAAGAACGGTATACCGGAAAACTCCCAAAGGAGTGGCAAAACAGCATTTCCACGAAGAGTCATCAGTAAGTGGTAAATGATGAAAACCTTCTGAGAGATCAAAGACTGAAAAATATTTTTTCCCTCTGAGCTTTAGGGCTACGTCTTCTACGGTCGGCATGATTTTGGGTTATGCCCAAATGATTTAAGACATGATTTAAGGTCGGTTTCAATGATGTTACTCCCCGACATGATTTAAGGTCGGTTTCAATGATGTTACTCCATAGCTGATTGGCGATCATTCTAGTTCCATCACATAGATTTAGTGAGTTGAGGTCTCTGAGTAGTATCACTTTGATTACTCGCGCTTCACTGTTTTTTTTAGCATAAATATGCTAAAAAGTGTCCCCTCGCGTTCGCGCATGCGCAGTGGCCATGTTCGAAAAAGAAGACTGTATGTGTCACAAAAAGTGTCCGCGTGCGTTCGCGTATGCGTAGCGGCGTCCGCTCATGCGCAGTGGCGTTCGCGCATGCGCAGTGGCCATGTACGAAAAAGATGACTGTATTTTATAGAGTAAATTACATAGGTTTATCGGGGGACCTAGGCGTTCCAAAAAGATGTCACAAAATAGTGTCCGCTGGCGTTCGCGCATGCGTAGTGGCGTCCCGCATGCGCAGTGGCCGTGTACGAACACGATGACTGTATTTTATAGAGTACATTACATAGGTTTATCGGGTGGACCTAGGCGTTCCAAAAAGATGTCACAAAATAGTGTCCCTTGGGGTTCGCGCATGCGCAGTGGCCATGTAGGAAAAAGCAGAACGTGTGTTATAGAGTACATTACATAGGTTTGTCGGGTGGACCTAAAAAATTTTTTGTTTTGTTTTTTTCATTCGCTGCAAAGAAACTGACCTCCAGACCCCCGACAGATCATGCCTTATGTACTCCTCCTACGAAGGGGTACTCCCACCCATGCAAAAATAGTCTTATGAAATCTTCCACATTGATCTCGGATGTTATGAAATGTTTTGGAATGCTCTGGAAATTAGGAATGTCGTGTGACCGTTCTAGAAATTTCTAGAGGGTAAAATTCCAGCCCTTATACCTTCAAATGCACAGCATTAAGGTAAAAACTCCGAATCATAGGAACTGCGTCACCTTATCACGGCTCCGTTCATATCACTAGGGACATTAGTACAGGAATAGAAGCAGCTATTGATAGGTTTTGAGCTTTCCTGAAAAATATAAAATAAAAGTAATATAATATTTTAAGCGCCACAACAGGAAACTGATTACTTTACTACTCTTCCTTAACGTTCGCTCTTGGAAACAATGTTACCTAGATAACAATAATCTCTATGTTCCATGGAAACGTGAAATTTTCTAGTCGGCACTTCTCGATTGCGTGATGAGGTCAACCCCATAATCTGGTTTCGTCCGTATGTTGGGAAAGAGGAGCCGCGCTAAAAACCTTCTTCGTGGACGAGACATCACATCATATTAAAAAGCAATATTGATTATTATAATAATTATAAAATTAACTTATCGTTTTATTAACTAATACGTTTTCTTTGTTTTGTTTTTTTTCCAGGTAAGTTGAGAAGGATGCTTCAAACTGTTTTCATAAAAGATACATTATCCTGCAAGTATAAGTTTTTATTTTTTTAATAATTATTTTAAGGGTTATTCTAGTGATTGTTCTTCCCTAATGGTGTTTCCACGCAGATACATATGCATACATGGCAGCTTTCGTTCCATGGGAACTTGCAAATATTGAAATATGAAGATATTTTCAAACTAACATATTTAGAACAAATATATATATATACACACATATATAGGTATATATTCTCTCTCTCTCTCTCCACCCCCCTTTCTCATAAGCATACACACATTCATGAACACTCATACTCTGATACTACATACTTACACTGACTCTCACTACTGCCTTCGAACTGCATTGTAAGCACAAGCCGACCAGGGATGTTGACATAGCTCCAAATGAAAGCGGTAAACTGGTCTTTCAGAACCCTCATTATTTCTACCTTTCCAATGCTCTAATTCCAGACGTGTCCTTGAACCGACTAGCTGTTTAAGCAATCATCTTTTGACGGTTCATAAGCTCTATACTTCTTGTTTTGTAAGTATCTCTACGAAAAATAAACAGGACGGATGTTGCTATGCCTATCTAAAAAACTCATATATATATATATATATATATATATATATATATATATGATATTAATTACTATAGGTGTTGTAACACATCACCTATGTAACATATCACTTGACTCCAGAGGTAAACGTGGTGAGATCAATTTCTAGGCGTGGACCTAAGATTTCAGCAATCAGGACTATTGACAAATTACGCTGGCGAAGCGTCTATGCATAGATTCCCTTTGCAGGTGCCCATGAAATTAAATAGTGGCTGGGTGGGCCGACGGACGATCTGGGGCCCCGAATACAACGCTCAAACGACAACACTAAAAGATAAAATCTTTAGTTTGCGCCCGAGTGATGTATTGCATATATTTATTTGTGTGGCCGTCTGCTCGCGCTGTGTCATCTACAAAAAATTTCCATAGATTTTAATTAAATTTGACACAAAAATACTTTGTGTAATTTAAGTGGTCCAGTTTGTTTGTCAGCAGCATGCGCTCAAGCGTACGTTGTTTTTTCGTCGAAAGTCGCGCGACAAAAATCGTAGCTCCAAATAATGAGCTCCATGGAAATAAAACCATAGCGAAACATTGAGAGTTTCTATTCTAATGTTTCCGAATCATATCAGAAATAAGCAATATTTGGAAAGGCTGTATGATGTGATACCTTTATTTTATTTTGTAAAGCCCAGATAGGTCATTTTAATTTTAATGGGAGACAGTACTGTTCGAACTAACCCCTTACAAAATTGGACCTAGTACTCAAGACTATCACTCCAACCAAAACTCCCGGTTGAAGTTTCCATCTGATGAAATTATGCATAATTGCTATCTGGGTCAGTGATTGGTGAGGAATGCAAGTGTGGCACGGTTTCGTTATATAACCGAGGCGTGGCCTACTAGGCAGTTCAGTGTGAAAATAGCTTTCTCATAGCGTGGTCCAGCCACTCATCCGATTCCATTCGTAGATTTAACACTTTCTGAAATGGAGCAATTTTGTTACTGATGTAGTTTTCGTTCTGTTTTGTGATGAACAGAAAGCATTTCAAGGCCTTTAAAAAGGGCATAAAAGGAGCTGCTCTTTCTTTTGGAATGCCACACGACATTTTTTTTTTAAAGATTTATTTAAAATCTGTACAATATATGATTAGTACAATAATTAATTATGTTTACCGGAGGCCCGGTGGCCGTGAGTGTTAAGGCGTGAGCACTTAACGCTCCAAAGGTGCCAAAGGTCGTGGGTTCGATTCCCACTATGGGGTGGTGGCTTTTCTTTAGAAAAAAGAAAAGGCATCAGCCCTATCCTGGCTAGAAAAGGGTGGTGACCCATAGATAACCCGTCCCAAAATTCGTGTATAATAATAATGGACGTTAATATTTTAAATAATAAGTAATGTCTATTGACAGTTCCTAAGCTATGTTAAAATGTATTTTTATTTTTTTTATTATTCTCATTGTTTTAACCGCTATTAGGGTACCTGGTCATGAAGCCAAAGTCTCTTAAGCTTCCTGGGCAATTCTTTTGGAGCGCCTGTGTGAAAAGGGATTGACCTCTAGGTTCAGGGTAGGAAGACTATTTGTAATAAAACATTAGGAATCGGGATTTTGCAAGATATTGAGGTCGTTACATAGGGTTTTGTTGGACACAAGTGTGCATTGACTATCCGGATTATATTGTTATCGTATAAAAAAGCAAAACCGATTCATTATTGATGTGGCTTTACTCAAGGTCCAAATTATTAGGCCTGGTCTTCGAGGACTCTGGAGCGAAGCCATTGGAAATTGTGTCAGGTTGCTGGTAATATAAATGAAGAAAATGTGGAGTGCAAAGGGTTATTTTTCCCCTAACAGCCGTAATTCTTGCTTCCTTGTGAACTAGGAGTTCGAGTAAATTATTTTTGCCTGAAGTTGACTTGTTATCAATGTTCTGTCCATTGTTGCCGTCTAGGCACTTAAATCCTCTTTCTGTCATGGAGATTTCTTATTTACGAACTCAATTTCAGTTGATTCCCTTTCTGATAAAGATTACAGACCCACTTTTCGTCCTATTTCGCGTTGAACAAATATCCTTTGAAAACGGCACAAAAGGAGCTGCTCATTCTTTTGATCGACATCTCCATAAGATTTGACATTGCTTTTGGATACACCGCCATATAGAGTCCCGACTTGTTGAGGTGGACTTTACGCAATGGTTACATCAGCTGGAACAGGGACCGGTCTTCTGGTGAAAGCAGGTGGTAGCTCTAGTTTGGAGCCTCCAGTCCCAGAAAACATAGGTCATGTGGTGGTCCTCTCGTAGTTCTTAAAGGTCGCCTCAGGCAACTTGTATAACCACTTACACAGGATTAATTGCAAATATAGCATACTACACACATTGATAGTATCATAAAATACCTACAAATTAGAAATACACTTATAAATAACTTTTAGGTATCTCTAAGTTTTCTTACTAGTATCTTCTAGCACTCATGAAAGAACGTTTGAAAAATGTCTCCAAATATCGATCCTACCCAGTCTTGCACATCTAGTCCTCCTTTACAGAAGCAGACTCAAATATATGAAATAAAATGTAATAATTGAGGTATAATATCATCCATGTAATAATAGAGACACGAACCCTACAATTCAAAAAATGAAATTTCCTCCTCAAACAAAATAACATCAACTTTACAAGCACATGATCTGAAGGTTATAATATATAAAAAATAATACAGATAATTAGCTTGAAAATGGTTATAGCTGAAACGTTTCTACAACAACAAAAATTTAATATAAAGTAAAAGAAGACTAAATAAGCTGTTACCAACTACCTATATATATACACATATATTTGTTTGTGTGTGTGTACTCACACAAGAACAACAAGAAGAAATGTGTGTATTTACATTTCTTGACTTGGTCACACCTCTTCAGGGGCACTTCTTGTTAGGAAATGGACCAAAATGTGGGACATGAACAATAAAGAAAGTAGTTTGAACCAATGGTTACTGCTTTACCCCAAGCCTCCAAGGACTTGAAAATTATATATATACATATATATATATATATATATATATACACATATATATACATATATATACATATATATATATATATATATATATATATATATATATATACATATACATATACATATATAATCCATATAGATTCCAAGTTGCAACGAAACTCGACACTTATGAAAACAACTCCCCCATTCCCAATGAACCGGGTTTGTTTATTTTTGCAGTACAAATTTTTCTTTAGATAAGCACGATGTATTTGTGTTCAGACTAAATCCCCCACCCTCTAGATGAGCCAATTTTTCCGTTTAACGAACTCGTCCAGTCGTTTGTTATGGGAATTCGTTAGTATAACCTCTATTGCTACATTTTTTTTTTTTTTTTTTTTTTTTTTTTTTTTTTCCATACCTCTGTAACCCTGAGATGTGGCCGTTTATTTACTACATGCCCAATATTTTGTTTATTATTTTGTACACAATATTTTACAGTTTACTTAGATGATTTAATAGTTGTTGTTGTTTACTGGTGCTTAAGGGCAAAAAACTGCGAGGTCATCATTGCCCGATTTAATAGTTTTATATGTAGAAAAAAAAAATCAAACATAATAAGATTATTAATTAGAAATTACAATTAAAAAGTTAAAATTAAACTTAATGAATGTATAAAGATGATTAAATAAGTTAATTAAACTGAGAACATAATGTGTAGAAAGATAGATTAAATGTAGAAAAAAAAAATAAAATAAAATTAATAAGATTATTAGTTAAAAATTAAAATTAAACTTACTGAATGTATTAAACTGGTTTAATAAATTAATTAAACTGAAGACATTATATGTAGAAAATAGATTATCTATTTTTTTCTATATTTAGAAAAAATAAATAAATAAAAATTAAATAAAATATATAAATAAGATTATTAATTAAAAAAAAATAAAAAAATTAAATGAATAAGTGATTCTTCCTATCTTGGAAGATTTCGGTCTTCCGTGATGTGATTGCTGAAGGTTATCAGAGCTCCCTTGAAGTTCCTGTACAGCAGTGCAGGACTCGCCGGCCACTGGTTTCCAGCTCCTGTAACCACGCGTTCTAGCTCCTGTCGGTAGTCATCGGTGAGTCTACAGTCGTATAAGAGGTGTGTGTATGTCTGTTCTGTATATTCGTCACAAGGACATGCGGCTGAGTCTCTAATTCTAAATCTGTGGAGGTAAGAATTTACTTGTCCGTGTCCTGTTAGAAGCTGAGTAAGTCTGTATGAGTGGGTTGTTAGTCCTTTTGGTTTAACGATATTTGGAATAAAGTTATACAAATGTCGGCCTTTTGTGGATTCGTCCCATCTTTTTTGCCACAATTCTACACTCTTCTCTTTAAGTATATATTTTAGATGTGTTTGTGATATCTTATCATAGCTGATGGGTAATAGCTGATCCGCTGCAGCTGATTTAGCGAGCAGGTCCGCCACCTCATTTCCCTCTAAGCCTGCATGCGCCTTAACCCATTGTAAGTGTATATGGATGTTAGAGTCATGTAGTTGCCTAATTAGCTGTCGTATGTTTTCAGGTAGTGGATCGCCAAGTCTGTTGTTTATTATTTTTTCCAACGAAACTTTGCTGTCAGTATTTATTTGTATGTGTATGCTCGGTGTAAAGAGTGTCGTTTTTGTGTATTCTAAGGATTGATAAATTGCAAATAGTTCAGCTTGATTGTTTGTACAAAGTGATGAGAGCCTAAATTTCTGTCTGTCAGTGAAGTCTCTGTTTTTGTATACTAAAAACGCACACCCAACTCTGTGTCCGTCCTTGCTTCCGTCCGTGTAGAAAGTATAGTCTGGTTCACTGAAATTGTCGTTTATATTTAGCTGTAGGGTTTCTGATGGATGAATCCAGTCATGTAAGGGTGTTTGATATTCAATTGTCGTTGTGTCAATGGTGTCCGTGCTTTGTTTAAGTTTACAAAGTTGGTAAAACTGTATGAGTTGGTCTGCTTGTATAGTAATTGGCGTGATGTTGGCTAAGACGCATGCAGCCTCATAGGACAAAGTTCGAAATACTTTAAAAATTTTTATCGCTATAAGCCTTTGTACTCATTCGAGTTTCTTGATATTGTGCTTTTTGGTTATTCCGTTTTTCCAAGTTGAGATTGCCTAAGTTAAGCACGGTAGAATTGCTCCTTTATAAATTACTTGGAGTGCTTCACTATTGCTACATTCCTTGTAGCAATAGAGGTTGTAATAATCAACGAAAGTGCTAAAAATGTAAAAGATATAAAAAACAAAGAAGAAAAAATATGAAATGGTTTTATGGTTATAGTGGCAGTCTAACTGATCAGTTTTCAGGTTTTTGTGAGTTTACGGGGTTTCTCTTGAAGAAATGAATTCATCATGTAAGCTCGTGTCCCCATAGCTGTAATGTTTTTTTCTAAACGTTGCATAACGCGTTCCCAAAGAAGGCCCTCCAACAGGAATAGAACAACCGAAATGTAATTGGAGCGTGAAGTGACGAGTAAAAAGTCTGTGTTATTGCATTACGGATGCCATCCAAAGAAAAGAATTTACATTAGTTTCTACCATTCCATCGAATCCATAACCAGCTTTGCGTATGCTTTGTTCTCAGGTAATTTATGCCCGGGCTCTTTGTTATTAGGAGTACGTTTGAAGATTATCACGACACATTTTTTTACTCGTTTAAAACTTGGTTTTGAAGGCCCGAGGGCCGTGAGTGTTAAAGTGTAAGCACTTCGTGCCTAGAGTCGAAGGTTCGATTCCCACAAGGGTAGATAGCTTTTCTTTCGACAAAGGAATTACTAATTTACCCAAACCGGCTATAATTTCTCTCATAATGCAACGATACTCGGTAAGGGAAAGATGCCTTGTACAAGTAATCAAAAACGGTATATTATGAATTCGGGTTTACTCCGGAACCAAACTCCAAATTTTGAATTTGCCCGTACCGGCGGCCGTTATTTCTACTTCCTTGCGACGGAACTCGCTAGACCTGAGGTGCAACCAATGGGGGACATATATTATAAAATAAAATTAAATTTGTACATTAGAAGTTCGGGTTTATTGCGGAACAAATTAAATAAAAGTCCGACTCGCAGGAACTGCGTCATCGCAGGAATCGCGGTTCCGTATATCTCGAAGAAGTGGAGTAGATTAGGCATCACAAATAACAGGAAACTGACAGTAGCCAACTTACAGAGAAGCAGATAATTCTTAATCCTCATTCTTGAGGAAGGCTGAATAAGTCAATACAATTATGTACTAAAAACGTACTCACTCTACGAATACTGCTCAGCAGGCTCTATTTCAAACAACCGAAAATTCGTTGTCATTTTAAGTTCCTTGTTTTACTAGCAAATCCGGAGGGGGGGGGGTTACTCCGGACCCAAATTACTAATATACTCATACGGTCGTAATTTCTGCTGTATTGTAACGAAACGCGGTATACGTCATGGGTATCTCATGAGAAAGAAGTGTTGTAAAAATGAGCTAAATAAGTCTATTGGAAAGGAGGGATTACTTTAAGCTCCTTTTCATTACAATTAGACAGCCAGACGTAGGTTCCCAAAGCCGCCACGAGGAGCGCTATCTCCCACAAGGGGGACTGTATCCTGTTCCTGCGTCAGATCAAAAGACGGAATGAGAAGTTGTTAGTATTTATTAAGTAGTGTTGTAGGTACCATGTGTAAACATAACTCTGGAAGCAAATTAATAATTGAACAGTTACTCATTACAAAATTAAAAGAGAACTATTCATGGTTTTATTTTATTTATGTAGGATATTTTAAGCAAATTGTTCTGAAAACCAGTCTGCACAACCCAAATTCTGAGGAAAGTGCTTAGTTATGCAACTCCTGCGTGACGGCCTTTTTAGCACTTTCCTCCGAAGGAAAGTAGCTATTGAGGTTGGACTCATGACGGAATTTTTGAAAAATTTCTTCAAATCTTTATCGATCCTACCTAGTAGACACCGAAAATGACCCCCGTTAATATTTATATATATCTATATATATATATATATATATATATGCATATATATATATATATATATATATATATATATATATGTGTGTGTCTGTTAACACGAAAGCGGCCAGAGTTTTTGTTTTTTCGTCACGAAACTTAGTATATAGCATTCAATTAGCAAACGATTGAACGAGTTCGTTAACCACCAAAGTCGGTCCACCGGAAGAGGGGGTTTACCCCGAACCCAAAACACTAATTTGACTATGTCAGCCGTAATATTTGTTATATTTCAACGAAACTTGGTATTCGTAGTGGTAATATAGAGAGAAAAGTGAGATATAAAAATGAACTAAATCGGTTCATTAGAAGGGGGGGGGGTTTACTCCGGACCCACAATACCAATTCGCCACTACCAGCCGTGAGTTTTGGTATATTTCGACAAAACTCGGTATTCGTAGTGGTAATCCACAGGTAAATATGTGTTGTGAAAATAAACTAAATCGGTTCATTAGGAGGGGGGGCTTACTCCGGACTCACAATACCAATTCGCCACTACCAGCCGTGATTTTTGGTATATTTCGACGAAACGCGGTATTCGTAGTGGTAATCTACAGGTAAATATGTGTTGTAAAAATAAACTAAATCGGTTCATTAGAAGGGGGGGGGGTTACTCCGGACCCAAATTCCTAATGTACTCATAAAAGTCGTAATTTCTGCTGTATTGTAACGAAACGCGGTATACGTCGTGGGTAACTCAAGAGAAAGAAGTGTTGTAAAAATGAGCTGAATCGGTCAATCGGAAAGCGGAGGTTTAATTTGTAATATATTTCAATAGAAAAGCCCAACAGACGTAGGTTCACAAAGCCGCCGCAAGGAGCGCTTTCTACCACTAGAGTGACTGTATCCTGTTCCTGCGTTAGATCAAAATACGATAATATGAGGTTTTTTGTATTTATTACGTAGTGTAGTAGGTACCATGTGTAAACATAACTCTGGAAGCAAATTATTAATTGATCAGTTACTCATTACAAAATTAAAAGAGAACTATTCATGTTTTTATTTTATTTATGTAGGATATTTTAAGCAAATTGTTCTGGAAAGCAGTCTACACTACCCAAATTCTGAGGAAAGTGCTTAGTTATGCAGCTCCTGCGTCACGGACTTTTTTTTCAATTGAATCAGCCTTATAACAACATTACTTCATTTGGGTTGCAATCTAAATACATTTACAACATATTACGTTATAGTGACCACATGAGCCATGAATTTCTTGTAGATTAAACATTCGGAACGCCTGAAGCCCAGAGATTTGAGAAAGGAAGAGGAGAATTATTCCCAATTACCAAAGGTCTGGAGTAGGGATAGTTGCTAAACCAACCCGCATAATCGTTGATATCCTATCAAGAATGGTTATTGAGTCACCGTAAATATAAGGTCAGCCAAAACCAATAGTTCGATCTGAGAAAAAAAACATTGAATGCCTAATGTTCTGTACGTATGTAGAGTAAAAAACAAAACAAAAAAAGTCCGTCTCGCAGGAGCTGCATAACTAAGCACTTTCCTCAGAATTGGGTAGTCTCGATTGCATTCCTGAATAATTTGCTTAAAATAACCTATATAGATAAATAAAATAAAAACATAAATAACACCTGTTTCAATTCAATCCAAACATTGTACAATGTAAATCCCTCCCTTCCGATAGACCGATTTAGTTCATTTTTACAACACTTCTTCCTTATTAGATACCCAGGATGTATACCGCGTTTCGTTACAATACAGCAGAAATTACGACGGGTATGAGCAAATTAGTTTCGTGGCGAAAAAACAAAAACTCTGACCTGTATCGTGTTAACGGACACACATATAACTATATATATATATATATATATATATATATATATATATATATATATATATAAACTTCATTTTCCGTCTTTTGATCTGACGCAGGAACAGGATACAGTCCCCCTAATGGGAGATAGCGTTCCTCGCGGCGGCTTTGGGAACCTACGTCTGGTGGGCTAATTCTAATGAAACAGAGTTTAAAGTAAACCCTCCTTTCCAATAGACCGATTTACCTCATTTTTACAACACTTCTTTCTTATGAGATACCCACGACGTATACCGCGTTTCGTTACAATACAGCAGAAATTACGACCGGTATGAGTATATTAGTACTTTAGGTCCGGAGTAACCCCCCCCCCTCCAAATAACCCGATTTAGTTTATTTTTACAACCTATTTTTCTCTGTTGATTACCACCACGAATACCGAGTTTCGTTGAAATGTAACAAAAATTACGGCTGTTAGTGGCAAATTGGTAATGTGGGTCTGGAGTACACCCCCCCCCCCCCTAATGAACCGATTTAATTTATTTTTACAACGTATTTCTCTCTTTAGATCAACATAACGAATACCGAGTTTTGTTGAATTATAACAAAAACTACGGCTGGCAGGGTCAAATTAGTGTTTTGGTTCCAGGGTAAACCCCCCCTCTCGGTGGACCGATTTTGGTTGTTAACGAACTCATTCAATCGTTTGCTAATTTAACACTATATACCACGTTTCGTGAAGAAAAAACCAAAACTCTGCCCGCTATCGTGTTAACAGACACACACACACACACACACATATATATATATATATATATATATATATATATAAATTTTAACGGGGTCATTTTTGGTGTCTACTAGGTAGGATCGATAAAGATCTGAAGACATTTTTCAAAAATTCCGTCATGAGTGCAACCTCAATAGCTACTTTCCTTCGGAGGAAGGTGCTAAAAGCTAATTTTACAGGCTGTACAAATATGTTGAGTAATAAAATAGTAACAAATTAATTGAAATTAAAAGAGACGTAAGACCTTTAAGAAAAGTCCTTCATGGAAATCATAAGAGAAGAGGTGGTGCTGTCTTGACTGCGCATAGAGCATATACGAATGAGTCACAAACACTTTATGTGCAGGGGAGCATATTATGTGAGAATTGTTGAGTCCCTCAACCTTTTAAGCACATTCTAACTGAACGACATCGTTTGTCGAGGCGACTTATTGATTGTCATAGCGAATGCTAATCTAATTGGAAATTGAACACGTTAGAAATAAATAGGCACATCTGTGGGAATAATGATGACCGAAAACTGTGTAGGAAGTAAGAGAAAACGTATTGTGTGAGAAATACAGGAGACCGGCTTCGTTCTCAACTTTACTCCGCGCTGTTTACTGGGCGAGAAGAGACACCGGTAGACGCCTGGCGGAAATAACTCATCGAGCGGTAATTCATCAGTTATCAACTACCAAGTGTAGAAAATAAATAAAGTACTAATATCGCTATTAAAAGGGGTTCCTTCCTATGTGGGTATTAAACTTAACGAGGAAGTGGACAAAGAAGCCAATAATGCAAGACAAACACAAAGTGATTACACGAAAATAGGTGTGCGGACATGATTTGAAAATATTTATCAAAAAAACAAATAATAGGAGTCTGGACTAATGAATGGTTCGAAACAAGAACAAAGCTCAGAAACATTAAAGGAGACCTCAATGTATGGAAAACATCTGAAAGGCTGAACAGAAAGGAGGAAGTGGTTTTGGCAAGAATGAGAATCGGCCATACCATAATAACTCACAGTTATCTTTTAAAAGGACTCTACCCTCCCACCTGTAAGCATTGTAATGAGATACTAACGGTTCAACATTTTATAATAGAATGTACTAGATACAACCAGGCGAGAACCGTGAACAATATTAAAGGGAGTCTTGCTGAAATCCTACAGGACGATGAAAGATCTGTACACCAAGTATTGACATATATCAAGGATATAGGCCTCTACAGGGAAATATAACACCACCGGACTGCCAATAACTCAAACGGGTAGAGGCAGTATAAAAATAAATAAATACATAAAAAAATAAATATATATTATATATATATATATATATATATATATATATATATATATATATATATATATATATAGCTTCAAAACTTGCAATTTTAAATTAATTATAATGTTAAATGCATTTAACTGTTAAATAAACAATAGTGTATTAAAAAAGTTGAAATTTCTTTTTAAGTATCAGATATTTTAATATATTGCCTATGTGTGTACTGTCCTCTGTAAGTAGTTCGTGTAAATCATTTGGTATGTCAATGTTTTCTCTTTCTCTGCAGTCTGTAAGTAGGTGATTAATGGTCAGTGGAACGTTGCGAAGTGTAAAATTCGGTTTGTCCTGTTTTATTTTGTTTTTTTTTTCAAATCATAAAAACACAAAAATAAAACATTTTGACAAAACAAAATCATTTTTTGGGGTGAACCACCTTTATCACTTAGGGATATGAAAAATAGTTTTCAAAAATTTCATAAAAATCGGTTAAGCCGCCGTTTCGGAGGAGTTTAGAAACAAACACTGTGATACTCGAATTTTATATATTAGATATTGGCCAGAAATAAAAATAGGATTTGCGGTTCCTACTGCCCATGAAGCGTATATGTAGATATACAGCTGGTTTGTGAAAAACATCTTCAAATCATTTATACAATAGCCAGTCAAATATGTACCGCTAAACGTACAGATTGCTACACTAACACAGATTGATAGATATAATCGTTTTTTTAGCACTTTCCTCCGAAGGAAAGTAGCTATTGAGGTTGCAGTCATGAAGAGATTTTTGAAAAATTTCTTCGAAACTTTATCGATCCTACCTAGTAGAGACCGAAAATGACCCCAGTTAAAATTTATATATATATATATATATATATATATATATATATATATATATATATATGTGTGTGTGTGTGTCTGTTAACACGATAGCGGGCAGAGTTTTGGTTTTTTCTTCACGAAACGTGGTATATAGTGTTAAATTAGCAAACGATTGAATGAGTTCGTTAACCACCAAAATCGGTCCACCGAGAGGGGGGGTTTACCCCGGAACCAAAACACTAATTTGACCCTGCCAGCCGTAGTTTTTGTTATAATTCAACAAAACTCGGTATTCGTTATGTTGATCTAAAGAGAGAAATACTTTGTAAAAATAAACTAAATCGGTTCATTAGGGGGGGGGGGGTGTACTCCGGACCCACATTACCAATTTGCCACTAACAGCCGTAATTTTTGTTACATTTCAACGAAACTCGGTATTCGTGGTGGTAATCAACAGAGAAAAATAGGTTGTAAAAATAAACTAAATCGGGTTGATGGAGGGGGGGGGGGTTTACTCCGGACCTAAAGTACTAATATACTCATACCGGTCGTAATTTCTGCTGTACTGTAACGAAACGCGGTATGCGTCGTGGGTATCTCATAAGAAAGAAGTGTTGTAAAAATTAAGTAAATCGGTCTATTGGAAAGGAGGGTTTATTTTAAACTCTGTTTCATTAGAATTAGCGAGGAGCGCTATCTCCCACTAGGGGGACTGTATCCTGTTCCTGCGTCAGATCAAAAGACGGAAAACGAAGTTTCTGTGTATTTATTAAGTAGTATAGTAACATGTATTAACATAAATCTGTAAGCAAATTAAATTAATTATTGAACAGTTCTTATAAGAAATGTAAATGAGCAGAACTATTCACGTTTTTAGCACTTTCCTCCGAAGGAAAGTAGCTATTGAGGTTGGACTCATGACGGAATTTTTGAAAAATATATCGATCCTACCTAGTAGACACCGAAAATGACCCCCGTTAAAATTTATATATATATATATATATATATATATATATATATATATATATATATGTCTGTTAACACGATAGCGGCCAGAGTTTTTGTTTTTTCGTCACGAAACTTGGTATATAGCATTCAATTAGCAAACGATTGAACGAGTTCGTTAACCACCAAAGTCGGTCCACCGGAAGGGGGGGTTTACCCCGAACCCAAAACACTAATTTGACTATGTCAGCCGTAATATTTGTTATATTTAAACGAAACTTGGTATTCGTAGTGGTAATATAGAGAGAAAAGTGAGATATAAAAATTAACTAAATCGGTTCATTAGAAGGGGGGGTTTACTCCGGACCCACAATACCAATTCGCCACTACCAGCCGTGATTTTTGGTATATTTCGATGAAACTCGGTATTAGTAGTGGTAATCCACAGGTAAATAACTGTTGTAAAAATAAACTAAATCGGTTCATTAGAAGGGGGGGGGGGTTTACTCCGGACCCACAATACCAATTCGCCACTACCAGCCGTGATTTTTGGTATATTTCGACGAAACTCGGTATTCGTAGTGGTAATCTACAGGTAAATATGTGTTGTAAAAATAAACTAAATCGGTTCATTAGAAGGGGGGGTTTACTCTTGACCCAAATTCTTAATATACTCATACCGGTCGTAATTTCTGCTGTATTGTAACGAAACGCGGTATACGTCGTGGGTAACTCATGAGAAAGAAGTGTTGTAAAAATGAGCTGAATCGGTCAATCGGAAAGCGGGGGTTTAATTTGTAATATATTTCAATAGAAAAGCCCGTCAGACGTAGGTTCACAAAGCCGCCGCAAGGAGCGCTTTCTACCACTAGAGTGACTGTATCCTGTTCCTGCGTTAGATCAAAATACGATAATATGAGGTTTTTTGTATTTATTACGTAGTGTAATAGGTACCATGTGTAAACATAACTCTGGAAGCAAATTATTAATTGATCAGTTACTCATTACAAATTTAAAAGAGAACTATTCATGTTTTTATTTTATTTATGTAGGATATTTTAAGCAAATTGTTCTGGAAAGCAATCTACACTACCCAAATTCTGAGGAAAGTGCTTAGTTATGCAGCTCCTGCGTGACGGACTTTCATTTTATTTATATAGGTTATTTACAGCAAATTATTCAGTAATGTAGTCTACACTACAAAAATTCTGAGGAAAGTGCTTACTTATGCAGCTCCTGCGTGACGGACTTTTCTTAAAGGTCTTACGTCTCTTTTAATTTCTCTTAATTTGTTACTCTACATATTTGTACAGCCTGTAAAATTAGCTCTTTAAGTTTCCAAATGTAGCACTTAATCATTTTTCTTTGCTGCGCTTCTGGAATTTTTAATAAAAAATGTGCATTGAGATATTTAGAATTTTATCTAATGTTCTGCCTTGCATTCTAACTTCTGTTTCCGTACAAAAAAACTTGTCAAGATACTTCCGATTGTCAATTTATTTATTCCATGTGAGCTCCGTAACAGGAGCGATGAGCTCATTGGGGCGACAGAAGAAAGGTTCGTTAAATATTAGTCAGTTTGTCCAATAAAACAAAATAAAGCATAAAGAAATAAAAGAGAAAAAACAAGATGTTGCTATTAAATAAAACCAAAATAAAATATTACATATAATTATACCTTTGAATATAAGTGTGCTGCTTTTAAGTGTGTAAGGAGTATATGGATGGGCTACCTTCAGTAAGTCGTGTAAGTTGTAAGGAATTGTCAAGTCGCTGCGTTGTCTACAGTCTGTCAGTATATGTTTAACAGTTAGGGTTCTGTTGCACTGTCTACACGTTGGCCTTTCTTTTCTGTCCAGTAAGTATGAGTGGGTAAGTCGAGTGTGGCCTATCCGAAGCCTGGATAAAATTGCGTCGTCCTCACGAGAAAATTGTTCTGTTTTCCAAGTTCGTAATTTCTTTTAATTTGCATGTACTCTTTGACCAATCTCTCTCCCATTCATACAGTGTGTTAGTTCGTATTGTTTTGCTTAAATCGGATGAAGTAATTGTATTTATGTCTGGTATAGGTCGGTTCGTTGCTAGTTTTGCCTGTCGGTCTACAGGTGTACTCATGTCGATGTCTTCGTGTCCTGGTACCCATAGCAACGTAATGTGTTTGTTTTTACTTTGTAGAATGTTAATGTGTGTAAATATGTTCTCGATAACTGTATGTGTGCTGTAAATGTTCAGTATGGACATTAAGGAACTTAAGGAGTCTGTACAAACAGTGATTGCGTCAGTTGGTTAGTGCTGGAAGTATTCCGTAAAGTTCCGCTGTAAATATGGTCGTTGTTTCTGGTTGTCAATTAGACTGCTAGTAATGCAATGGAAGCATTGAAAACCAAAAGAATCACAAGAAACTTAAATACTTAGCCTGCCAAGATGGACGATCCTTGTAACTACCTGTTGAATAAAGTTGCTTAGACTTGCCAAAGGAGAAAGAAACCAGTGAAACTATTGAATCACATTAGCATTCTGTACGATTGTTCGTCGCCTCAAGGAAATTCCAGCGAAAGTTTTCTTCAAACAAATACTTTCTAGTGGAATTGGTGTTTATTTAATATTCATTGTCTGTTTAAAGAGATTTAAATAATTGTAACAAAGAAAGTGACTGTCCGAGGAAATTCTAGGATAACATTTTTTTTTCACATTTCTACTAGGAATGGAAGTAATAATAAAAATGAGGAGACTTTAATGAACACCTGGATCGAAATAACATTTAAATTTTTGTTCAATATTACGAAATTCATTTAAATATTGATTGGTCGAATTGGACTATAGGGCCAACAACGGTCTTAGCTATAATTGCCCGATTGGTCTGTTGGTCGAATTGGACTATAGGACTAACAACGGTCTTAGCTATAATTGCCCGATTGGTCTGTTGGTCGAATTGGACTATAGGACTAACAACGGTCTTAGCTATAATTGCCCGATTGGTCTGTTGGTCGAATTGGACTATAGGACTAACAACGGTCTTAGCTATAATTGCCCGATTGGTCTGTTGGTCGAATTGGACTATAGGACTAACAACGGTCTTAGCTATAATTGCCCGATTGGTCTGTTGGTCGAATTGGACTATAGGACTAACAACGGTCTTAGCTATAATTGCCCGATTGGTCTGTTGGTCGAATTGGACTATAGGACTAACAACGGTCTTAGCTATAACTGCCCGATTATTTGTGGTTTATTTACTTTTTATTTTTGTGATATTTCGTCATCTGTAGCATTGTGTTATTGGCAAAATTCTGTGATAATTGATGTTTTTCGTGTCACACGGTTTGTTTGTTTTTTTTTGTTTTTTTCGGAAAAATATACTTGCCTATTTTGTTACTGTCTTAACTAATGTAGAAACCTGATTTTATTTACACGACTAAATTTTATTGCTTAAAATATGAAGGGGTCAGGGCAAAATAGTTCCAAACAACATTTTTATCAAAACTTAACTGTAGCTGCTATTTGTATATTATGCAGGAAAGTCAGTCTATGATGACGCTACTAAAATATGACTACAAGCTCTGTATGCTACTTAATCTTAATGCCCCAAACCACTTCAACTGATAGTCCCGCATAATATCCAACATATAGCAGCTACAGTTAAGTTTTGCTAAAAATGTTGGTTGGCACTATTTTGCCCCCACCCCTTCATGTATAAATGAAACACAAAATATTTTATATATATATACATTTTATATATATATATATATATATATATATATATATATATATATATATATTTGATGTTATTTTTCGTCGCTGGGATAGTATTTTTAGATGGAACGGCATTTTTCTCCAGCGGTGGTACTGCTCCTCACTTCTTCCCGGAATATTTCGATGGAGAAAAGGCGCCCAGATCGAGAAAAATGTCATTCCCTTGGCTACCACCGAGGAAGAAACAAGTACCTGGCTGAAGAAGATGGAGATGAATCCATCGAAATATTCCGGGAAGAAGTGAGGAGCAGTACCACCGCTGGAGAAAAATGCCGTTCCATCTAAAATATATATATATATATATATATATATATATATATATATATATATATATATATATATATATATTTATATATATATTTATATATTTATATACACACACACACACACACACACACACACACACATACATGTATATAAAAATTTGTACCACCGTGATCTATGGTTTTTGAAACGTGAAACTTTCCAGTAGGCATTTCCGGTTAGCGTCATGATGTAACCTCTTTAGCGGGTTTCCCCACCCTCTCTTTTAGAGGGAGGGAGGAACCACGCTAGCCTTTCGGGGGACGAAATAGGCCAGAAAAAGAAACTAAACTGCTCACAAATTTCAGTGGACAGTTTAGGAAACTCAGATATTTCACCATTTTATTTTCTTGATTGATATGAAATTTTCTCCGGCCTAAATAAAATATTTCAATAGCACTTCCAAGATGTTAAAGTTATAAAAACAAAGGAAGAATTTTTCCTACAAGATCATGTTTATTTGTTTACTCCTGTATTAAATTAAATAAAAAAAAAAAACAATATCTAAAATTTGAAAACTTTAAACATTTATATTGTAGAGTTTTTTTTACTTAATAAATGCATTTTTCCAGAATTTTGTAAGGTGTATATTTTTTTTAAACAAATACCATTTACCATGGATGAGAAAGGTAAATTAAAAAAAAAATACAGAGGTATAGTTAAAAAAGAGTGTAATCTAACTTTTGATGACTTGTCCATTTTGGTCAATTTGTGAGCAGTATATTTATCAATTAATAACAAGAAAGTAACAAGGATGGAACATTAACCAAAGAGGTTTGGTTATTTCAAGACATGAACACAAACCTCCAGGTTGTAATCTGGCTACAATCCAACGCGGAAAGAAATACAAGGGGTGACAAACTATTACATAAGATCTAACTTGCGCCACCTGTTGAGCCATAAGAGTTAGTAAAATGTAAAGTTATTTCATTTTATATAATTGCTTTTTAAAAATACTAATCACCAAGTATATAGACCTACCTGAAAATAATTCTATTTTTATTTAAATTTTTTATTATATTAAGTTTATTGATCGAACTCATCACATCTATAGTTATGTCTCCATAATTGTATCATCTTTTTATTTTATGGAATTACAATTTTCTTTTAATGTGAAATCAGTCCAGGCAAAGAATGCTCAAAAACAGCTATAGATGAAAATGCTTGGAACAGAAGACCATGTGAGTGCGTATATAACGTTTGATACAAAATACATAAAATAGTAAAGTAATATACAGGGTGTCCCGCATTGAGATGTCATTACTTTAAGGGTTTATTCTACACGTCATTTGTAGTTCAGGGATGCAAAAATGAGCGTCCTATCTCACCATGTAGCAGAGCTATTCAAACATTCGTCTATTTTCAAAACTATTGGGGTTTTTGATGAAAAACTGTGTTTTCCGGCTTTCTAGTTTATGTATCGTATGTGACGACCACATTTTTAGAATCTACATTAAATTTCCAATAAGAAACACCCTTGATTGAAATGTTCTCATGTAAATTAAGAGCCCTCTTACTTTAGATGACAACATTTCAATAAAGGATGTTTCTTATTGGAAATTTAATGTAGATTCTAAAAATGTGATCGTAATTTGCGATACATAAACTAGAAATCCGGAAAACACAGGTTTTCATAAAAAAAAACAAAAAAAAAACACCATTTTTTTGAAAATAGACAAATGTTTGAATAGCTCTGCTACATGTTGAGATAGGACGCTCATTTCTGCGTCCCTTAACTACAAATAACGTGCAGAATAAACCCTTAGATAAATAATAAACCCCTCCCACCTAGATTTTTACCATGCCCCTTGGGTATCCTTCCATTAACACCTTTTTCTCCTTTCCTGTCATAAAATGTCATAAACATGCCTTTTGATCCTTACCGACATGTCATAAACTTGCTTTTGATGATTACCGACATTTCCCCCACCACCTGCTGTTCCCACTTACTTATACCCCAGTAGATTTCTTTTTCTCCTTAGACACTCTACAATGGTTACTTAATTGCCAACCTTGGTCTTCTTCTGCCGCTCGGCATTTCTATTGGTATGTAGTATCTTATTCCTTTGTAAAATCAATTAATGTTACTATTAGCTACTATATTTGTCATTGGTATGTAGCTTCTTATTTCTTTGTAAAATCAATTAACGTTACTAATTACTATTAAAATCAATTATTGTACCTATTCACTTTTTCATTCTAAGAATTTAAGACGATATGTTCTTTCATAAGTTAATTTTATCTATAGCTCTGTTACCTATCACAATCATAATTTTTTTGTTTTTGTATTAATTTTTTCCTTTTTTTTTGTCATTTTAGCTGACGAAGGCTACCAATGAGTAGCCGAAACGTCCGAAATATAGATTTTTTTAAAACAAAATCATATTGAGGTTTATTTAGCCGAATCCCAACCATTCCATCTGTACTTAAACCCTTAAAGTTATGACATCTCAATGTGGGACACCCTGTATATTATTGAAGCGAATGTAATGTTCTACAACCCTATAACCGGCATTTATTTTTTGGGTTCATCGTTGAGGAGATTTTTTTTTTTTTATTACCTTCTTAAAAAAAAAAAAAATAAATAAAAATGAAAATAGTGGAATTGTGTGTTGACATGGACTGTATTGTAGCCTAATGAATGAAAAATTTAGCTGCAATATTACAGTGATGACAAGCCCTGTAAAATCAGGGAAAATGATTTGTGAACAGATAAGTTGAAGTTTTATGAGGATGGCCCTGAGGCAGAAACGTTAAAAATGTAAAAAGTCCGACTCGCAGGAACTGCCTCATCTTAGCGCGGTTCCGTTCTTATCCCTAGTCTAATTTCGAAAGATTAAAATAGAAGCAGTTATTATTTTGTTGAGAGGAGATCGTTGACCGTTGATGATGCAAGGTAGGGATTGTCCGGGTTCGGTCACTGCTACTTAATAATACATACCCCGTATGTGTATGTATGTGGGCATATATATGTACATATGTGTGCGTGTATATGTGTATGTGTATATGCATATATATAAATATATACATATATATATATATATTATATGTATATATATATATATATATATATATATATATATATATGTTAGGTATATTTACATAGATATGTGCATATATTAGTGTTAAATATGTCCTACTTGTATTTACAGCCCTGATGAAGGCTTGAAGTTCAAGCCGAAACGTCGGCACAATAAAACCATTTTTACGATAAAAGTAGCAGTGACCGAACCCCGACAGTTATTGTTTTGGTTCCAACAGTCTTGAAAGGTAGGATTTACAATCTTACCTGGAAGGGTCGGCATCACTAGAAACTTTCCCGCTAGTTACAAGGTCTTGGAACTATATATTTCTAACAATAAATTGTTTTTGTTATTTTACTAAACCTGTTTTATTTTCGAATACATTATCCAACTATAAGCAATTAAAAAATAACAAGGAATAAAAAACAGACAAAAAGAACAGTTAGAATAAGCGAAATCAATTACTTTAAAGCTTTAAGCTCTTATTTCTCCGATTGTCATCGCCTAATCAAAACTTTCATTAGAACCTTTTATGTAGAGCATTTAATAAGCTTTCTAATGGTATTCTTCCGTTCACCAAGATTTTCAACCGTTTTCGAGATATTAATGAAAGTTCCCAAAATTTACATTATTTCTAGCAACAGAAAATTGGTCTCATTTTTCATATCCTGTTTTACACACAAAATTTTCCCAACATAAGAAATTACAAAAATAAAAAGCAATAAAAAAAAAGGGAAAGAGACAAAAATTACAAAAAGAACGACAAAAAACCGTTCTTAAGAACAAAACAGACGTATTTGAAGTTTTAAGCACTTATTTCTCCGATTGACATAACCTAATCAAAAATAGTTTTAGAATATTTTTTGTAGAGAATTTAGAAAGCTTTCAAATAGTTCCTATCCACTTACCACGATTTCCCAACCGTGTTCGAGATATTAATGAAAGTATACGAAGTTCCCAAAACTTTTCTTGTCTGTTCATAAAATATTTTATTCTAACCCTTCCTTAACTCCAAACGTAACAAAACTTTCAACATATTAGTTTTAATGAAAGTAGAACATGCAGATAATGTTTCAACTGAATCCCGTAATTCTAAGTACCCAAACCAAAAACGGTATTCAAAAATTATTTTTCCAATTTTCTCGAAAACTGTTAAAGCTATCGCCTTGAAAATGGTTCCATTCGTTTTCCTAGCCCAAGAAGCCTATAAAAAGAGTACTTACAAGCTTATGAACTCAAAAACGTAAGCGTTACGATTTTTTTTGCGCGATTTTCGCCCCAAATGCCATCTTCCAGTGGGCGGATTTTGCTGGTTAACGAACTTGACCTTTCAAATTGGACGAAAGATTTTTGTACCAAATTTCATCAAAATCTGACCATTCGTCTAGGAGCTACAGAGCGAACAGACAAATATATATATATATATATATATATATATATATATATATATATATATATATATATACATATATATATATATATATATATATATATATATATATATATACAAATTTGAACTACCATCATTTTAGGTTTCCAGAGGTTCTGAAACGCAAAATTTTCTAGTCGGCACTTCCGTATTGTTTCATTGTATCAACCCTATAAGCGGGGTTCCTCCCTATGAGGGAGGGAGTAACCGCGCTAAAAAGAAAAATAATAAGCAATAAATAAAGATGGTTGAGGGTAAGATCTTATGCAATTAAGAATGTAAATAATTGAAACCTCAGAAATTTCTTTGGAAAATCTTTAACATGACAGTAGATATAACAAATAAAAAATGTATAATGGCTTTGAGCTATTTAGATTTTATAAACTTGTTATAAATCTATTTAATAATGGACTAGATTCCTTACAGGAATCATTTTATTTTGACTATGAAATGTTAAATTGACTGTAATTATTGATGGGTCATAGTTAGTGTGGAAATTATTATTCCTGAAGATGGACAAGTAGTCCGAAATGTTGGAATAGAAAAATAAAATTCTTAGAGCATTCTGAAGGGATATTCCTCAACTTGAGTAGTGCCAATGATATATTAATTTACAGAGAAGAAATTCAGTGTAATTCAGTTACAACGAAGAAATGCATAACTTGTTTTAATGTAACGTGGAGAAAGGAATTGCGGAAGAAGAAGAAACTTCAATGGCAGTTTAGAACCAATATAAAAATTATATTAAAGGTGCCAAAGAGGTTGCAATTTACGGCTCGTGTTAAATCATAAAAATTGAATGCCTGATAGTGCTTATGTCAACTTGTTATTTATGGACATCAGAGAGGTTGTTTTTGGGAGAGCAAAGAGAAAGGAAATCTCTCCCAATCTATTCAAATTTTATAGCGTGAAAAAAGAGCGGCAAAATAATAATACTACTTATATATTTAACAACCGTGCATATTATGTGTGCCGGTTAGTAATCAGTAGAGCCCGGAAGTTAGGCAAAATGCCTTTTTTATCTGAATGGATGTATTGAAGAATCGGATAGAAAAAGCTATGGTTTCGTTCATTTAGGAAGTGTAGAGACAATTTTTATTTTGCCTTTTTGCCTATTTTAACTTCTGTTGCCTATTTTAATATTTAAAGCCTTTTTTTGCCTTTTTTGGGCGTTATGCAATTTTTTCTGCGATTTAAACATTTTAAATAGCACATAATGAATTTCCGCTCATCGAAGACAAAAAAGGTTGCAAAAATTAAATTACATATTGCCGTCAGAAATATTTATTCCAAAGTTTATTTTCCCAACCCATGGATTTAACCTCTGTAAATAACAGAACCTTCCTTAGTAGAAGGAATACACAAGCATAATGAATAGAAGGAATGCAGAGAGGATGAGAGAGGTACGTCTCCTTCTTCACACCCCTTTTGCTGTGACAATGGTGTAATTACCTGGTATTCCGGATTTCGAAACGATAAGATAATGCAGAGGAAGTTTTTCCATGATGAAAAACATTTTTTCAGAAAAAGTCTATGACAGTTGATACTTTGAAAAAGCATCTTGTGGTAGCTTGTAACAAGGGAACGTTAGTATAAGTGCACTAATTCTGTGATAAATCTATATATATAAAAATCACGTGTCTGTCTGTTTTTCTGTTTGTCTGTTTGTTTGTTCCTTATACAAATCCACACCGTTTGACCGTTTTTGACCAAACTTGGAATAATTGTATGTCTACGAGAAATCTTCTAGGCTAGGTCGAAAAACTCTACCAGCTGTCTGTCTGTATGTTTGTCCCTTATACAAATCCATACCGTTCATCCGATTTTGACTAAACTCGGTACACATGTAGATTTTAATCTGGGGAGAGTCGTAGGCTAAGTCCAAAACGTCTACCAGCTGTCTTTCTGTATGTTTGTTACTTATACAAATCCACACCGTCCATTCGATTTTGACTAAACTCGGTACACATGTAGATCTTAATCTGAGGAGTGTCGTAGGCTAAGTCAAAAACGTCTACCAGCTGTTTGTCTGTATGTTGGTCCCTTATACAAATCCACACCGTTCGTCCGATTTTGACTAAACTCGGTACACATGTAGATCTTAATCTGGGGAGTGTCGTAGGCTAAGTCAAAAACGTCTTATAGCTGTCTGTCTGTATGTTTATCCTTTATACAAATCCACACCGTTCGTCCGATTTTGACTAAACTCGGTAAACATGTAGATCTTAATCTGGGGAGTGTCGTAGGTTAAGTCAAAAACGTCTACCAGATGATTGTGTGTATGTTGTTGTTTTTTTTTTTTTTATAAAAACCCACACCGTTAGTCCGATTTTGACTAAACTCGGTACACATGTAGATCTTAATCTGAGGAGTGTCGTAGGCTAAGTCAAAAACGTCTTATAGCTGTCTGTATACATGTATGCCAATGTATGTCTTGATACCGGGGGTGTTATAGGTTATGTCAAAGTCGTCTAGGACTCAGACTTGGGAGGTCACAGTTTCGAAACAGTTACAGATTCGTGTTATTAGATTTTAATAATACTTATTTGGTTTCTAACTTATTTAGGCTTTTCTATATGTAGAAAGTAGGTGTAGCATGGCACGCCGGGTAACAGCTAGTTGATACTAAAGAAATGAATGAGTATGTAAAATACATATTTTCATTAATAATTATTATAATGAGTGAGATTCCTCTTTGCCTTCACTTCTAATAAATGCCTATTTTAATTACAATACTGCCAATTTTCAGTCTTTCAAGTGCCTTTTTGCCTGCCTATTTCAACCAAAAAAAGTCCGTCACGCAGGAGCTGCATAACTAAGCACTTTCCTCAGAATTTGGGTAGTGTAGATTGCTTTCCAGAACAATTTGCTTAAAATATCCTACATAAATAAAATAAAAACATGAATAGTTCTCTTTTAAATTTGTAATGAGTAACTGATCAATTAATAATTTGCTTCCAGAGTTATGTTTACACATGGCACCTATTACACTACGTAATAAATACGAAAAACCTCATATTATCGTATTTTGATCTAACGCAGGAACAGGATACAGTCACTCTAGTGGTAGAAAGCGCTCCTTGCGGCGGCTTTGTGAACCGACGTCTGACGGGCTTTTCTATTGAAATATATTACAAATTAAACCCCCGCTTTCCGATTGACCGATTCAGCTCATTTTTACAACACTTCTTTCTCATGAGTTACCCACGACGTATACCGCGTTTCGTTACAATACAGCAGAAATTACGACCGGTATGAGTATATTAAGAATTTGGGTCAAGAGTAAACCCCCCCTTCTAATGAACCGATTTAGTTTATTTTTACAACACATATTTACCTGTAGATTAGCACTACGAATACCGAGTTTCGTCGAAATATACCAAAAATCACAGCTGGTAGTGGCGAATTGGTATTGTGGGTCCGGAGTAAACCCCCCCTCCTAATGAACCGATTTAGTTTATTTTTACAACAGTTATTTACCTGTGGATTACCACTACGAATACCGAGTTTCATCGAAATATACCAAAAATCACGGCTGGTAGTGGCGAATTGGTATTGTGGGTCCGGAGTAAACCCCCCCCCCCCTTCTAATGAACCGATTTAGTTCATTTTTATATCTCACTTTTCTCTCTATATTACCACTACGAATACCAAGTTTCGTTGAAATATAGCAAATATTACGGCTGACATAGTCAAATTAGTGTTTTGGGTTCGGGGTAAACCCCCCCTTCCGGTGGACCGACTTTGGTGGTTAACGAACTCGTTCAATCGTTTGCTAATTGAATGCTATATACCAAGTTTCGTGACGCTCTGGCCGCTATCGTGTTAACAGACATATATATATATATATATATATATATATATATATATATATATATGCATATATATATATATATATATATATATATATATATATATAAATTTTAACGGGGGTCATTTTCGGTGTCTACTAGGTAGGATCGATAAAGATTTGAAGAAATTTTTCAAAAATTCCGTCATGAGTCCAACCTCAATAGCTACTTTCCTTCGGAGGAAAGTGCTAATAAATGCCTAACTTCCCGGCTCTAGTAATGAGTATACAAGTGGGAAACGTGCTGTCCTTATTAAGTGTTGACTTCTACGAGTGCACATGAATCCGTGGGACCAGCACATGATCTGTCACTAGATTCTTGTCACGTTCCCAGCCTCTATCTGTATTCACCTGTATCTCTACACCTCACTGTTCCGTTAATTTAGTTTACAGTATCTTCCTCAATGACACACCGGCTTCCGTGCTTTGTCTCCACTCTATTTCCGTTCTGTAACCGGACATCCACTTCAGGGTGCTGTCAAGTAGGCGTTTCATGCATTCTTTATGTAATTAAATTATAATTTCACAACAAAAATATTAAGTTATTTTACCAATACAAGTACAATACTAAGCGTACGAAACGCAGGAGCGTATAACAAAGCACATCCCTCAACAAGGATCACTGTATACATACACTGATATATGAAAGGCTCAGTGCCAAAGGTGGCTATCCCACAATTTTAAAGAACTTGAGTTATTCACTTCTCCTTATAGAGAATTTAAAGTTTTATAATTAATAGAAATGACCAGCCTTTACACCTGATTGATTAGTACTGACTTCTGTAAGTTTGTTTTGTAACTTACTGCAAAGCTAAATCATGTGAGAGGCAGCCTTGACCAACCCACACTAGATATGGCTTTGTTAATGGCAAGCAGCAACATGAGTGATATAGTTGAAGCTTCTCATGACTCTGTGGCAAATCCTGTTACGAACCACCAAGGAATGATAAGTAAAGATGGATTAGTTTGTGGTTTCGCTGTTGCAAGTTGTTTTTGCACAGGGGAAATCAGGTCGCAGGGGTTGATATGGTTGGTTGAGGTTTTTATGTGTTTTGGTAAGAAGTTGTGCGACTTACATTTAAGTAGAATCAAGCCCTCTTTCTTCTTGACCAGATTCTTGGAGAACTTGGAGATGCGGTTGATAATGATTTTTCCCTCCTTTGGAGCACGTTGGCAGGGTCCCAGTGAATTCATCATGATGATTAGATAGTTAGCCGTCGAGGTGATAGGTAAAGATGGATTAGTTGGGTAATCCTCCCAACCATTCCATCTTTACTTATCACCTCGACGGCTAACTATCTAATCTTCATGATCACCAAGGAATGTTCATGAACTACGCTTGTCGAGGACAAAACTGCAATATTAAGATTGCACAGTTCCTCTCCCACATATTACAGAAATCACCTTTCTGATTTTTTTCAAAGTCTTCTAAACTTTAACCTTAATTTTATCAGTTCGTTCAAATTGTGGGTTAGACGCCTTTGGCACTGAGCCCTTCTTATATACATTCTACTCTACATTTGTTCGACTTACCGAATATCGATTCATCGAGGTTATACTTCTACATGTAAAGTAATGGTTATTATCTACATGTAAATGGAAAAAATAGGAAGTAAAAACATCTACTTGAGGTTTACTCAAATACATGTTCTTTTTACGTTCATATAAAGCCGATTGAATTCGAACGGCTTTGAAGCCGACTGAAACGGCTAATTGAACTCATTTTGAGCTATTACATACATATATGCACTCTAAAATACTTTTTTGGTCGTTGTTTTCCCCTTCTTTCATAATCCCTTTTTGAAAGTTACTTATATTTGTACAGATTTACTAGGAGGTCCAAAGTGCATTAACCGCATTTGTGGCTTGTCTAATTGTAGGAGATTCTCTTGTTTCCACTTATTCCTCAGGTTCATCATCACTTCCGAATTCAATGTTGTCCACTGTCGGCTGCACTTCAGCTAAAATACTGTCCTCAGAAGGATCACAGGAACGTCACTGTCAACTTCCATGCGGTCTATGTGTGCGGGCAAGGGTGCGCGGTCTATGTGTGCGCAGTCTATGTGTGTATCACTACAAGTATTTGGAGAATCGGCCAAGTTGTCAATTGTAGTTTGAGTTATAGAGGTGATGACATCTATGTGTTCGAC
Organism: Gonocerus acuteangulatus; assembly: GCA_946811695.1. Lineage (NCBI taxonomy): Eukaryota > Metazoa > Arthropoda > Insecta > Hemiptera > Coreidae > Gonocerus > Gonocerus acuteangulatus. Next base: position 19,706,771 of record OX328125.1, read on the forward strand.
TCATAGAGGTGGAAGTCCTAGAAGTACTCTTCTAGAACACCTGTTTTCAGTTCGACTTCTTTACATACTTTTCCACGATTTTGATCTGAAATTGGCTTATTGAGGTTTGTCTGTGTGTGTGTTAACGGTGATCATTCAGTGACTAGTGGAGAGGAAAGAACGTTGAAGATTGAAAGAACTATTTATTTTTTCTTCACGAATGCAACCTTAATAGCTCAATACCTTGAGAATGTACTGAATTTTGAAAGACTGTAAAAAAAAAAAAAAAAAAAAAAAAAGTCGAGAAGTTTTCATTGTGAAGGCAGAAGTTCTAAGATAGCTCTATTGGAATTTCTTCGCGTGCCTGCCACGCCCAGGTCTCGGCCTTCCATAGCACTTCATGAACCGGAATTACAAACTTGTAATCAGGGCCAAGTACGAACACGAAGGACGAGCAGAACATAATTGGACTTTAAATATGGACGACAAGAATAACGCCCCCTGACCTTATAGGATAACGTAGCAATGATTGCCTCAGTGGTAGAGCACATTATATTCTGTGCAGGGAGAGTTCAAAACTCTAGCGCGCACTGAAGAATTTGTCTTCTAGTGTCTTCGTTGGTCGCTTGGGTTCGGGGTCCCAAACCTTCCCTAGGCTCACCCATCCTGAACGTAATTTAATGGTTAATTGCAAAGGGAGCATAATTTAATGGTTGATTAGACCCATTTAATGGTTAATTAGACGACAGGAGCATAAAACTGACCACATCATCTCCCTTGTGTGCCGTATGGTCAAAAATTTAGATACCTCTACAGTTTCTGCTCCGCTGAGCCGACTCGTCTGAGCCATGTTATTAGCTTGTGGTTAAAGGTTTCTTCGTAGACTGTAATTTAAAAATAAGCTTAGCTTTTACTCAAATCAAAAGACCAGTAGACAAACAAACATATAGGGAATGTTGTTGGAAGGAATACCAATGAAGTATTTCGTTATACGGTAACAATGACGTAACTAATTAGTTTGACATCATGTTGTACGTAATGCATATGCCTACTTGGAATGGAATGTAGCGATTTCATTATACATAATTAAACGCACGTAACCGGTTGTTATGGCATTCATATTTTCCCACTCCGAGAATTATGCATTTCGTAAAAATAAATTTATATATTGTTTATATTTTATATCTACGATATATTTGTCAAATACCACTCAATCAGTGACTCACTGACCTATCATCGCCCAGCCCAAACCACTTGACAGAAAAATTTGAAATTATGCATGGACACTCTCATTAGCATGTAAACACTCGCTAAGAAAGGATTTTTTGATATTCAAATTTTTAAGTATTTTTAGAGGGGTTTAAATTTTTAATTGGTTAGAGCATGCACGCCTAGGCAGCAAGCGTTGCTGGACGATAACAGGTCAGCTGTTACCGTCTAGTATTTATTTCTTAATATTATTTTTATTATTATTTTAGGGTCGTGGGTTCGATTCCCTCTAGGGCTGGTGGCTTTGATTACTATGATGGCCTTGAATTACTAGAAATAAACTGTGATTTTGTCCCTCCTAGAGTTTACGCTATATCTGGTGATGGTCTATCCGAGGTAATAATATCCCGAACCCTCGCACAGCCTCCTCACCCACCAGCAAGAGCACTTAGTGGTAATACTCGCAAATATAATAGGTATTTCCAAATAACATCTTGGAAACATAAATTTTAACGTACATTTATTATTGACAGCGAATTTTAACCTGTGCTGGTTAAACTCCTGCTACTGCTAACCTGTAGACAACGGGTAATTTCTACGTTATCTGTTTCTTGACACTGATCCGGAGCGCCTTAATATATATATATATATATATATATATATATATATATATATATATCCCAAACTACACCAGGGAGCTTCCCAACTACACCAGGGAGGATCCCAACTACACCAGGGAGCTTCAACATCATTGGTCCGCCGATACTGGGGCTAGAGAGGAGAAAAGGCGCCCAGATCGAGAAAATAGTCATTCCCTTGCCTACCACCGCGGAAGAAACATCAAGTACCTGGCTGAAGAAGATGGAGATGAACCCATCGAAATATTCCAGGAAGAAGTGAGAAGGAGTACCACCGCTGGAGAAAAATGCCGTTCCATCGAAAAATACTATCCCAGCGACGAAAAATAACATCAAACATATATATATATATATATATATATATATATATATATATATATATATATATATATATATAGTATATATATAGGGTAAAGCGTGCCCCGAACCCTGCCGAACGTAACAGCCTCACTTCGGTAAACATCGCGGTCATATTTGCTCTTGTCATTTACTTTATATAAATTTTTTTTTCGATATCTCACACGAAAAATATATGTTATAGCTTGTTTTCTAAAAAATGTTACAAATAAAACAAAAACTGCATATCGTTTTCAACCAGGAGACTTAACGAAAATTTAAAACAAAATCCCTAAAAAATCGTCATAAATTTAAATATTATAATGAAATCCGATTTTGAAAAGAAAAAACAAATTTCAAAATGTACAATTATGTTTGTAATTATTCATAGGGATTTTGCAAAAAGTATCTATCTAACATAGTTTAATATTATAGGTCAATCGAGTAGTATATATATATTAGCATACAATAGTTGAATGATTTGAGTATTTAAAAATATACATATAAATCTATAAATACATGTATATACACTTATAAAAATAAATTAGGTATAGATAATAAAAATTCATATATTTTAGAAAATTTTAAAAATCAGTATTTAAAGAAAATGGTAAATAGTAATGATTAAATTATAATAATCATATATTAAGTAAATATATATAATTTTAAACAAAATATTATTAAAAAAGAGAGGCTGTGTTCCGCTTTCTGTGCATTAAAGTCATTTTAGTGCCAAAAATGTTTCTTTCAATCCAGCTGGGTTTCAAATTTGCTTAAACTAATTTATACAGTAAAACTTAAGGTGTGAGCACTTAACACTTCGTGCCAAAGGTCGTGGGTTCGATTCCCACTAGGGGTGGTGGCGTTTCTTTCGAAAAAAGAAAAGGCATCACCCCTATCCTGGCTAGAAAAGGGTGGTAACCTATAGATAACCCGTCCTAAAATTCGCAGTTAATAATAAATGGACGTTAAAATTTAATAATAAGGTAAAACTAATTTATGAATTTAAGGCTAAATAAAACATATAAACAAGTATTAGAAGTTTAGAATAAATACTTTTAATATAGTTTCTACTCTAAACTTTCTAAATCACGGCAGGGATGACCATTTTACGGACAGAAGTTGATGCAGTTTCATAGTTTACAAAGCATACTGCTTCAAAAAAGTATTCACCAAAAAATGAATAAATAGGTAAATTTTATTTTTTTTCTATTCTCAGTTCTCAACAAAATGTTTTTGCTTGAATTTTGAAATTGAAAACGATGAAGGAAACATAAATTCTCACAGATAGATGTGGAACACCATTTAGCCTTGGTTTTACATGACCTTGAGAGTCGGAGAAAGTTGTAATTCAAGATCAGAAGCAAGTCATTACCTTCCAGATTTAACTTATATTTAGTTTTTAATGTCTACAATAAATTTTCTTTTACTCATGATTCTGAGAACAGTTTTACTAATAAAAATATTTGTTTTAAATATCGTTCAATGACTGCCGTTCAAATGCATCAAAAGAATACTAGTTAGTAAAAGGAATAAAAAAAAAGTATCAATTCCAAATGAGTAATTTCTAATACGTTCTATTTTTTTTTTTTTTTTTTTTTTTTTTTTTTTTTTAAAAAAGACAATTTAATTTGCATTTGATTATCATGACAAAAATCATTTGTGGAATCTATTTTAAGGCTGTACCGTAATTTCTCGTGAAAATCCATGCACTGATAAATCTGAATTAGTGTAGCTGTGAGGATACTGTGACGTCAATTAAATCAATCAATCAATATTTATTTGAACCAATACATATCGTATTTTTTTACAATTGGAACATCAACAAAAAATATACATTAACAAGATTATAAATTATAAACTAAAAAGGAAACAACTAAAAAAAAATAATAAAATAATTCGAAGAATTTGTCTGAAGACGAATGTCTTCGTCTGTCGTGACGTCAATTGCCGCCCAATATTTTGCGTAACCTCTTTGGCGGTTCCTCGTTCTATTGCGATTGTTTCATAAAAAAAGAAACGCAATTCTTTCCTTAATTAGTAGGAATGTATAGGAAATTTACTATCTCTTCAAGCCTAAAAAAAATGTTCTTCTCTAATTAATCTTGTAATGACTTTACATAATACAGAAGAATAACTACTGCAATGTTATATAATAAATTGAATTATTCACTCATAAGATAAAGAATACAATAGTTTGTTGTCGAAATAAATATATATCGTTATTATTTTTTTTTATTACAAGCAATCTTCTTCATTTATTAAATACTAGCTGTTAGCCAGTGTGCCATGCTACACCTACTTTCTGTCTATGACTCTCCCCGTATCAAGATCTACTTGATGGCAAGTTGTCTATGCCCAGTTAAGAAAATCGATCAAACGATGTGAATTGGTTTTAGTTCATAATGATACCCGGCAGAGGCCAGCATAACACCACTTCATCTAACAGCCGACAGAGGCAAGTAGTAGTCGATTCAAAATGGACGTCTCAATCTGAATGGTTCAGTGTAGCCAATTTTTCTTGAACAAAACTTTTGACCTTTTGACAAAATTTTGAAATTTGACTATTTTGACCTAGCCTAGGAAATTTCTCGTATCAAGACCTACCTGTGTGCCAAGTTTGGTCAAAATCGGTCAAACGGTGTAGATTTGTATAAAAAACAAACACACAGAAAAACAGACAGACACGTGATTTTTATATATATAGATAAGATTTTCTTTCTTATTATTGAAAAAAAAAAACAACTTAATTACAACTTTCACCTATCTACCGTGTTTCAAAGTGTGTACACCCATCTTTGACAATTATCTTCCCTATATTGAAATAAAATATAGTATTCCACGCATATAAACCTGTCCTTATTTTTTTTAGCGTGTTTCCTCTCTCCCTATATAGGGAGGAAACCTTTTATTGGTCAATTATCAATCAAAAATACTAGAGCTCATTTTAATGTAAATCACAGAAATCTATATCCAAATAATATAGGAAACATAGAAATCTCATCCCTCACAAAATAATTATTTACATATCTGTCCATTGGTCGTCCTAACTACTGATGATATTTGATATTATAAGAACAGCTGATGTCATACCGCGCCTTATGGCCTTAAGAAAGCAGACCGACCCACTCTAGTGATCTTGCAGGCCTTGTCCCTGTTGACTCAGAACTTAGGCATTTTAATATAATAATTTAGCAATTATAAGTTATATCATTATGGCGTCCCTCTTTATTATAGTTCATAATATTAATTTGTATACATATATTTAAAAAAAAAAAAAAAAAAAAAGACCGATTTGTAGGAACTGCGCGAGTTAACGCGCTTCCGTTCTTATCCCTAGTGCCATTTGCAAAGCTTAGAATAGAAACAGTTAATGTAAAAACTTACATGTAAATGTAAAATGAAAGCGAAGCAAGATCTTAGGCGCACCATAAGGACACTAACAGTTCCCTAAGAGGAAATTATTCCATGAGATCGGTCAATCAAATATTAATGAAGAGCCATATTTGTAGGAAAATTCATAAGCTTTTAGATAGATTTATGCTTTACATTTACTAAGATTTCCTACTCGGTTTCGTGATATTTGTGAATGTGTCCGAAAATCCACACAGAAAAATTTATTTTTTCCTCATTTTCGCCGACAACCAACGATTATAGATATGTAGGTCGTTAGAAATGGCGTCCTTCAGGTGGCCATACAAGTTCAGTTCAAATCTCAAGGCCGGGACTGCAAAGTTTGAGACTTTACTGGTTTAGCACAAACAGGATCAGTTAATAAACCTCAAGGAAGGATGGGACTGCACATTCTAGTTATAGTAGACTCACTTTATTTGAAGCAAGTGTCCTCTTGTCTTGTTTATCATCTCGTCCACACACATCAGGCCTGGCCTGCACAGTTCCGGCCTCGTTGGACTGTACAGTTAATCTATTGGTTTTATCATTCTACTTCGATATATTGTACAGTTCAACTCTGGCCTTACCGAGTATGGGTACCCACCCTTAGATTCCCCACATACAACTACTTATGAAACGTGTACCTGGAAACCTATTAACACAAAACGTAAGTGTTACAATTTCTGTCGGGCAAATTTTGCCCAAGAAACCACGTTCCGGTAAACGGATTTTGCTGGGTAACGAACTTTACCTTTCAAATGAAACAAAGTATTTTTCTACCAAAGTTGATTAAAAGCGGTCGATTTGTAAGCCAGTTAGAGGGCGGACATATATATATATATATATATATATATATATATATATATATATATATATATAAGTCTCGTGACTTTTGTGGTATATATTGTGGCCAGTACTATGCTCCGGCAACCTGATTTACCCCTTTGCTTTTACCCATGGATAAATTAATTAACGGCTGGGTAGGCCTAGGGATTGTCACTGAATCCAACCCCCCATCGCCGACAAGAAAAGATAAAGGCTTTAGTGCGCGCCCGAGTATAAAACTCAGGTCCTTCAGCTTATTAGTAAATTGTATTGGTGTATGTGTAATATATAAATATTAATATATATATATATATATATATATATATACACATATATACACACATACAAATTTGAACCTCCATGATTTCTGAAACGTAGATAATATTTTCTTTGATATCCAGCACTTCCTGATTTCGTCATCGGATCGACGTCATAAGCGGGTTTCCTCTCTAATGAAAAAGGGAGGAATCCCGCTAACGAATAAGTAATATAAATGCCTATTATACAACTATTGTCGTTATAATGACTGTAACTCTTACACGAAGAATAGCGTGAAATGACCATTAACAGTTGAAATAGCTCAATTTTGCGGTGGCAGTACTGTTTGTAAAAGCTTGCCTACTAGAGATAATACTGACGGTGCAGTATCAAAGCAAACTAAAGAACACTACTTGGTTGCATAAGCTTTGGAAAATTTAGTTCCAGTAATGCACAAATGCTTAGGCATGTCTTGGCTTACATTCAGTTTTCTTTAAGATTAAAAGCTTCATAATACACTGTTGTAACTGACAACAAAAAGATACCTCTGCGCCAAAATTTAACAAATAACTTTGCGCATAACCAGAAGGACTCTATAATAAGAGTCCATTTGGTCGTGTTCCATCGGTTGATAGGAGAATTCAAAACAAACTTATGTATACGCCATCATGATTACCTCAGCCACTCCAAACTTATTGCCAATACCGTTCATAGTTTCTTGGCTTATTTTACTAAAATACTAATTTTATTAATAAATGCAATTTAAAACAAAAACAACCAATTAAAAAGGGAGGTTAACAAAGACAAAAACCTATTCAAAAGAACAAAACAAACACTTTTTAAGTTTTAAGCGCTTATATCTCTGATTGACATTGCCCCACCAAATATTGCTTCAGAACCTTTTTTGTAGAGAATTTAGCAAGCGTTCGAATGATTACTTCCCACTAACCACGATTTTTCAACCGTTTTCGAGATATTTACGAAAAATGTACGAAGATCCGAAAACATTTCATATCTATTAATAAAAAAAAAATGGTTCGCATGCTTCCTTAACTCCAAATATAACCAAAATTTAAACATATTAGTTTCATATAGAATTTTCAAGATGCAGAAAGTATTTCAATTGAATCCCACGATTCTAAGTACCCCCCCAAAAAAATAGTGACTTACAAAAACATTTGTTCCACGTTTCTCAAAAACGGTTACAGATATCGCCTTAAAAATGGTTTCGTTCGTTTTCTTTTGTTAAGAAACCTATAAAACAAGTACCTGCAAGCATATGAACTCAAAAAACGTAAGCGTTCCGATTTTTTTTTTTTTTTGCGCGAATGTCGCCCTAAACACCATCTTCCAGCGGGCGGATTCTGCTGGTTAACGAACTTGACCTTTCAAATTGGATGACAGATTTTTGTACCAAATTTCATAAAATTCGGACCATTTTTGAGCGTGCTAGAGAGCGAACAGACAAGCATATATATATATACAAATTTGAACCACCTATATTTTCGTGATCTATGGGGTCTGAAACGAGAAAGTTTCTAGTCGGCACTTCCGGATTGCGTCGTGAGGTCAACCTCATAAGCGGGTTCTCCCTATGGAGGTAGGGAGGAACCGCGCTAAAAGAAAAATGTGTTGTACAAATAAACTTGATCCAATCATTAGGAGGGGGGGGGGGGTTACTCCGGACCCAAATTACTAATTTGCTCATACCGGTCGTAATTTCTGCTGTATTGTAACGAAACGCGGCAAAGAAGTGTTGTAAAAATGAACTAAATCGGTCTATCGGAAGGGGGGGATTTACTTTGTTATATGTTTGAATTGGATTAAAACAGGTGCTCATAACAAATTCAAAAGAGCAGAACTATTTATTTTTTCATTTTATTTAAAAGAAAAGGCATCACCCATATCCTGGCTAGAAAAGGGTGGTAACCTATAGATAACCCGTCCTAAAATTCGTAGTTAATAATAAATGGACGTTAAAATTTAAATTTAAATTCTTTTTATTTATCTATACAGGATATTTTAAGCAAATTATTCAGGAATGCACTCGACACTACCCAATTCTGAGGAAAGTGCTTAGTTATGCAGCTCCTGCGGTACGGACTATTATTATTATTATGGTTGGGGAAGAAAGCATGTGTTAGTCGTTACCGCCTCGTTGGTCTATTTATTTTATTCACTACATTCAAACTGAAAATCATGGTTATTTTGTCACATGATCATGATTATCTCACTGTCTTCTCATCCGTAAAGGATCATGTTGATTGAGTCCTTAAGGAATGATCTGCTGATATGTAATAGGACTTCTTGTTTGTCTTTGAATTTCTCGGCGAATTTCTGGATAAACTCCGTTATGGTGCCGCGAGCCTTAAACATGAGTCCTATTCAAATTTAGCCTGTTCAAAGAGGATCTTAAACTACTATTTAACTCGCCCCACATCTAATGCATGATGAATGCCCTTAATTTGAGAATGAAATAAACATGATTTTTTTCAGAAAGTAAGTATTCATTCGTTTAGCAATATCATTTTTTTTTTCATGGTTCCAATTAAATAGAGCATACCGCGATGACAGAATGTTTATGAAAAGCTTCCTATAAGTTTCCACTCGAGAGATGCTGCATTGTTCCCTTGATGAATAGAAGTGCCGATTCAGCAGGCCGTGGAAGGCAAGGAACCCGTTACAGAGTCCATGAGAATGTGGACATCGAGGTGTTGATAAATCACATCACACATAATGGCTTACATATTACAGGCAGCAATTTACAATTCAGGCGGCTTCGTCGCTTTGACAGAAAGATCTTTTTTTGTGTTTTTGAGAGGACGTCGACAGAGGAGGTTGGGAAAATATGAAAGTGTTGTCCTTCAATGTCTGTCCTCATAGCTGCATTTGAAAGTAGTTTGATAATTTTATCGCTTGGAAATGGTTTTTACTTTTTTAGCGCGTTTTCTCCCTCCCTTCCTCTTTAGAAAAAAAACCGCTTATAAGGTTGACCTCATAGCGCAATCCGGAAGTGCCGACTAGAACATTTCATACTTCAGAACCCATAGATTACAAAAATAACGGGTGTTCCACATTGTGTGCGTATATATATATATACATATATATATATATATATATATACAAAAAAGGTCCGACTCGCAGGATCTGCGACATCTTAGCACGGTTCCGTTAAATCTCAACACAAAAACTTATAAGTTTGGCCAATTTTAAAATTTTTAAGTTACTATTGAGCCAAAATGAGAAAAAGTCATTTTACATTTTTCACGAAAGATTAAGACAAAATGCTAACTTTCTAATCAGTAGTTGTACTAATTAGAAGTATGAATAAGCAACGGTTGAGTTTTATCAGGTGCTAGTCTAAGCATAATATATTTGAAATTTAAATCGATGCCCTTTGACACTAAAATTGATGAAGGCACATCAATGAATAAAACAAATCGACAACTTAATCATCTTTATTATCTACTGGTTACACACAGATTCCGGAGATAAAACTACTCCATATTTACAGCATTCTTGTAGAAAGGATCCTTCTGCTACATGGGTGACGTCATGACTTAAGTGCTTCGTTCGAAACACCTTTCTACGCTGAAGAACTTACACTAAAGTATCACTACAAACTGTAGTGAGAGGATCTCTCTCTCTCCTGTTGTTAACTCTGGTCTCCCTTCAAAACGTATAAATCTCTCCTGTTGCCACGAACCTATAGCCCTTCAGAATTTTATTTCAATTTTCGCATTGTAAATTAAATGAGTATTTTCTCATTCCATTTGTGGAAAAAAGAAATCAAATTGTTTTGGGCCAAAATAGAAACATTTTTCATCTTCTTTTAACATTAAGAGAAACAGCAGACACTTTTTTGTAACGTTTTTTTTCCCAGTTTAGTCATCGCTATTTATGCTAAAAATATCGATTTCCAAACAGCTGACTTCTGATGGCTTATTGTAAGGACTCAAGATTAACTTCAGTCATGAAGTGGTCCCTGTAGGAGAACGATAACATTGAGTATTTTGTCTCATTTAGAGTTTGCCAATGATTGTGAAACTTTCAGTTCAAACAATATGTTAAATTGTATATTTGTTTTTATTGATTCACCTTCTGCTTAATTATTCATTTTTGGAATTAACTTTCTAAAAAACTTCATGAGTTCTCCAAAGTATGATTTGTTGAGCAATTTGTTTTTCCTTCATTTCTGCATTAAATTGTTTTTTTATCTGTTGATTTTTATATTCATAAAATCTTCTAATGTCTCAAAGTGAAATTTGATTTTCGAGATTTATACGTAAAATGAGGATGACACCGATGGCATGCGGGTTTAGCCTATAGAGATTAGGAGGACTCTTCTACGTACTTTCCATGATATGTCTGCTGAAAAATCGTAGTTTTTTTAAGGTATATAAATAACAGATCCCTGCTCCTTTAGTTCTTCAAAATTGGAGTTGGTTGGCCTCATCCTAAGTCACTACGGGGAACCTTCACCAGCCAACCAACTACTGTTTAGTTCTTCACATTTTTAAACCATCCCAAAATAAATAATCATATTATATTATAACCATGGAACTTCAGTAGTTTAAAGCAAAACAAAACAGAGATTTAGTTTTTATTTTATTTACCCTGCTGAAAGCATTCATTTCTTTATGAATATGGCTCTGGTAAAAATATTTTTAAGAAACCTATATATATATATATATATATATATATATATATATATATATATATATATATATATATACATACACACTCTCTTGTATTAAGAATTCAAAAAGTGATATGTGTTATAAAACCATAAAAGATTGATATGCCAACTTTTTTGCTTAGAATATAATATTTTTTATTTTGTACGGCTATCAACTACTCGGATATTAGCAATGGGGTACAGATTGCCACCCTTTTATAATGCCAACAGCACAAAACCCATTCGGGTACTGGCCACGCCTGACGTTGCTTAACTTCGGTGATCAATGGGAACTTGGCTATGACCGTTAACCCCTATTGCCATAATTAAACATACATTAGCTCTCATGAATACTGCTTTAGAATTAATGAAAGAGACCCGCAATTAATATTCTTAATTTTGTAAGTTACATCCTACAAACTTGGAGATGTTCCTTATTTTAAGTCAACTTTTATGAAATCCGAAGCTTTTAATCATGCTTAAACAATCTGAAAAGAAAATGGAATTTTTCAGAAGAGGTCAGTGCTTACCTGTTAATAGCTTTAGCGGAAGAAATAATAGTCAAATAACTGCCAATGATTACCTAGCATATGAATTAATGTTATAACACTTGAAAATATTTTTGACAAATGTCTCAGTTCGAATTGATAGTGTTTGATGCCAAAAGAAATCAAAAATCAAAATTTGTATTATTATTTGAACTTATCAAAGCTCAATATTTTACTGTATATCTTTGTGTAATCTGTTTGAGTAAGTTGTTTTCAAGGATCTCAATACAGTTGAGAAGCATCTAAGATTGCAATGTACTTTACAATATAGTGATTCTTTTTATATTCCTTACATGCTCAATCAATCAATTTAGCAAAGAGGAATCATTTAAAAAAAATTAGTTCTAGTTGGTAAATGTCTCCAGTTCTTCCTGAATAACTTGGTGAAATATAAAATTATTTTTATTTTCAGGGACTTGGGCTAATAGCCGCTGGTTCGGCCCAGTATGATTCACCACTGCCTCCTCGAGCGCTAGCTATTCCTGGAGCTGTTCCTGCTGGCGGTCGTAGAGGACCACAGCCCACTCCAATCGCTCCAATAAGGAGAATCGCTGCACGAGGAAGGGCAGGAAATCAGGCCTTAAGAGGTCGAGCACAACCACCACCTCTCCCGCCGAGGCCTGTCGTAGAGATTGAGGACGATGCGCCAAACCCAACAACGTTCCCTCCTCCTACTTATCAGCCAACAACGTTTCAGCCACCAGCATTCAGGCCAAATCCACCTGCTGATCTACCAGTTCCCTCAAGACAACAGGTAATGTGATCATTGATCTAAATAAAATATTACAACAGATAATTAATAAAGACTTGAATATCACTACAAAACTGACAATAAAACAACATTGAAACTACACATGGATGCAACTAGTTGACATTAAAACGTTACAGTCTAAAACTGAACACTTAGAACTACTGATGAGGAATGGCCATCTAGTCAAAGAGGAAACAAACGCAAAAAATAGGTCTTGCTCAACTATGGATTAGACATACTCTCCTAACACTCACATTCCCAATGACTAGAGGACAAATGATGGGTTGAGAAGCGAAGGGATACAAGTGACGATATAATCATTTTGAGATATTACTCTTTAAAGTTAAATCGTTTTTGTAAATTCCCTGATAAGTTTGTCTGTAAAATGTTTAAATTATGTTTCTACTATGCATCAATTGAAATTTCAGTAATATAGTTAAAAAAAAAAAAAAAACTAATTTGAACTAGCCGAACTGGAAGAACTATGCCCAGAATCAGAAATAAAGTAGAAGAACAAAAAATCATTAAAAAATAGTGTTTCTATTCTCCTTATCAAGATCAATACACCGTGCACAGCTGTACAAATTGTTATCAATTATTTATACATTTTGGTTTAATGTTGTGAAATTAATTTTGTTTTATTAATTAGCTTTTCATATGTTATTTACATTAATGTTATTTTCATGTAATTTCCGACACTTTGTTTTTTCATTCTGTAATGATGAAATTTAAGGAGAAAATAGCCTAGTCACGAAGCTCCTAAAATAAATAAATAATAATCTTTTATTTTTACATTGTATGTGATTTGTTTTTATAATATTTTTAAGTCAAACATGAAAATCTGCGAATAAACTAACTTTTGGAATTTTATACTAATTTTCGTTACCCCTCCCCTCTAAGTCGTGAAACTAATTAATAAAGTTATATTAATTGATTTTGAAGAATATATAGTATGAAAGAAAATCTTATATTAAAGATTATCTCATAAGTTGAGTTTTTACTTATTGATATATTTTTTTAAAGTAAGTTCATCAGAATGACGAATAGTTGGTAGAAAGGGGTAGGCCTAGAAAGGTTGGTGTTCTAGGGTTAAACAGATTGAACTGGAAGTAACAGTAAATGGTACAACAATATTCACAACTTGGAAGCCATAAAGTTTGGTGCACAAAGGATACAAGTGTCACTTGTACCCCTTGTGCACCAAACAAATCTGCTCATTTTGAAGTAGTGGATTTTGTTTCCGCTATTTCACAGCAAATACCAGACATTTACTTATATCCCTTTGCCACCAACATTTCGTATGTATTAACTATCCAGAACTGCACTTAACTCAATTTTTTTTAAAAAGTCACTTGTACCCCTTGGCTTCTCACCTTTTCTTATACGAGTTATAAAAAATACAATGCTATATTCAGTTAGATGGAAATATATTCAATTGATAGTGTTTGATGCCAAAATAAATAAAAAATAAAAATTTGTATTATTATTTGAACTAATCAAATAATAATAAAAATTATTTTTATAACTTGTAATTATTTTTATAATTTGTAATTATTTTTATAATTTGTAATTATTTTTATAATTACAAATAAAATAATTTTTATTATTTTATTTTTTCTCTTTTTGCCCTTCTTTTTTTTTTGTCTTGTGTTAATGTTGATAGATTCAGTTGTTTCATTTTTTATTTAAATATTTTATTTTTGATGTTCTAGATCTTTTATTTTGTTAGCACTCTACATTTTTATAGAGCTAATCGCCCATCGCCATCGCAGTTGCTAGCTCTAAAACCAAATAAATAAATAAATTGTGGTGTTGGGGGGGGGAAGAAAAAGAAAATTGAATATATTTAAAAATTATTATAGAAAAAGTTGATTTGAAATGTTTTTATTATATTTTCACTATATCTCAGGGTTCATTTAATAATTCCAAACTCACCACATACGGACTTATGAATAAAACCATTTGAATAATTAAATTAATTTAATAAATTTCCTGAAAGAAAAGCATGAGAAATATCAAATTAGAACCACTTCTTACCATCTGTCCTTTTATGCATTGATACCATATTAAATACCAGGAGAAAGGTTCATAGTAAATAAAATAGAGTTGGAAACAAATGGCTTTTATTGAAATAAAAATTATAATTTATGATTTGGCATGGCTGTGATATAAAATAAAATATAAAAAAGGAAAGGTGCTTGACTCACATAATTGTATCAATGTTTGGGCATTAAAGAAAAATTAGCACATAATTGAAATATTAAACCTATATATTAAAATAAAAATATTGGCCATTATGAAATTTTTTGCTAGCTTTTGAATTTAATTGAAGATTGGCAGTTAACGAGTTATACTCAGCTTATGATACGGATGATGTTCTGGAAGTGAAGAGGCGGACTGGTTGTAGTTATGTCGGCATGTTGAGGAGAATGATGGTCGGCTGCTAGATCTTAGAGTGGTGTTTGGCCATCAAGTGAAGATGAAGTGAGAGCTTGGTGTTGGCTGACCAGCTGGTTCTGCAAGGAGATTGTGTGCCCTTCGTCTCTGGTGCTCGAATGAGAGTGCTCTGGCCCTTCGCTGGCGCTGGAATGAGATCGTGTGGTGGGGGAAGGCCCTTTTTATAGGCGTTACTCCCACCATACCAAGGGTGTTTGGCTTCAGCGATCGCCACTTGGATGTTCAAATGGCATTTTTTGGAAGCACCTCTATTCTTATCTTCCTGGGACACTTGTATCTCTCTATGCCGAGATATTTGGACTCTTCTTTTATTTCACACTGCCTTTATAAAAAATAAATACTGCCAAGCTAAGCACTGCCTATTGCTATCCCTTTTATTACTCTTTTATTTATTTAATTGGTTGACAAAAGATAACATTTGTGATGGACTTATGGAATATAACTTAGCCTTTATTTTGAATAGGAGTGCTACTCTTTGCTATGTCAGAAACTGACTCTTTCTAGAGCACCCCCTTTCAGATCATTACAAAATATATTCATTAAGATTAATTAGTAGATCTCATCAGGAAAATATTCTCTTTTTTGGAAACTTCGGGATACTTTTTTGCATAATATAAACAAATTTTTAAAACAGATTCCTGAAGAATTCAGTGAGAAAGTACAGAAGTATTTGTCTTATTCAATATATTTTTTTGTAAATATAAATTTACATTTAACCTGTCCTAATGTAATGTTTTTTTTTAATGAAATTTGTTTGACTGCTATTTAGGACAACATGTTAAAACAAATAAAAATACCTACACACCAATTTATGTGATATTTTATTCAGTAAAACTGAAATTTTTAAAAAATAGGTCAGAACGGTATTACAAATCTGAAAAATCCCCACTTTCGTCCCTAAAGCAACTAAATTATTTCAAGGAGGCCTCATGTCACAAAGGAGGTTACCTTTTTACAAAAGAACTAAAATGATTAATTTTAAAGTGAAAAATTAATCAATTACAATGAACAAATATCTGTATTTCTAAAAATGATTTAAATTTATGTCTAGTTCCGAGGACAACCTGCTGAAGAAGCAGTATTTGCACGAGGACCGAGGCCAAGCCCATTGCCATTAGAGGAGCAAGGATACACTAGAGAAGATGACTACAGACAGGATGTTGCTGAAGAACAAGCAACGATAAGGCCACAACCGACCCCTCGTGAAGAACAGAGCTTTACGAGAGCACGACCAATCCAACAGGAAGAGCAAAGCTTTACTCGCGCAAGACCGACTTCACAAGAAGAGCAGCTCTATCAAAGACCCAGTAGGCCCGCAGTCCAGCAGCCAGAGGAACAGCCGTCCTTCCAGAGAGCTAGACCCACACAACAGGAGTATCACAGGCCAAGGCCACAGCCACAGGTATACTTAATTTAATAACCTTATTAAATACTAGCTGAATACCCGTGTTTCACCACGGCCGATAAGTATTTTTTATATTGAGTTAAATAAGATATGATCAAAATTAACGCTACTACATAATTGTGTACAGCTTATTATTGCACGGACTTTAAAGTTACCCAGGAAACACTATGTGGAGGTAACCGTACTTGTTTCCGGTGGAGAGAAAAATAAAAAAAATACAAATTAAAAAATTCAACAGCCGCTTAAAAAATTAGGTAAACAGAGACAAATATACGTTGAAAAGCATAAAACTAACAAATTGGAAGTTTTAAGCAATTATCTCTTCGATTGACATCGCCCCACCGAACATTACAACAGAATCTTATTGTAGAGAATTTAGTAACCTTTCGAATAGCCGCCTTCCACTTACTACGAGTTCCCAACCGTTTTCGAGATATTTTAGAAAATATACTGAGATCCGAAAACTTGGTACCACCATTCGTACAATTTTTTTCCATATACTTTGTTTCTGAATACCCAAACAGAAAATTAGTTTTGAAAAGTATTTCTATCAATTTTTCTGGTAAATGGCTACAGAACTCGCTTAAAAAATGGTTTCATTCGTTGTCCTACGTTAAGGAATCTTTCGCACAAATTTCGCTCCAAAAACCATGTTCCAGTAAACGGATTCAACTGGTTAATGAACTTGACCTTTTAAATGAGAAGAAAGATTTCTGTACCAAATGTTATCAAAATCGAAACATTTTTGAGCCGATGAGGAACTTCTTAATAATTCAAACCCCCCTAAAAGTACTTAAACATTTGAATATAAAAAAAAAACTTTCTTAGTGAGTGTTTACACTCTAAACGTATTGTCCGTGCAAAATTTCAAATTTTTGTGTCAAGTGGTTCAGGATATTATTACCTCGGGTGGGCCATCACCAGGGCGTACACTCTATGAGGGGCAAAATCACATTTTATTTCTAGTAATTCAAGGACTGCCATCATAGTGGAAATTAACCTCAATTAAAAATAATACTATGAAATAGATAATGTACAGTAACAGCTGTTCTTTATCGTCCTAGCAACGCTTGCTGCCTAGGCTTGCCTGCTCTGACCAACTCAAACTTTAAACCCCTCTAAAAATACTTAAAAATTCGAATATCAAAAAATCCTTTCTTAGTGAGTGCCTACGTTATATAGGGAGTGTCCATGCAAAATTTCAATTTTTTTTCTGTCGAGCGGTTTGGGCTGGGCGATGATAGGTCAGTGAGTGAGTGAGTCAGTGAGTGGTATTTGACAAATATATAGTAGATCAATAATTATCTGCTTGAAGAATTTCATTTCAGTTTTTTTTTTTTTTTTCAAAGGCCTCACATTATTAATTTATTATGTCAAATATAAAATGCCTCTTCTTCAAACTTTTTAAATGATTTCAAGCAATACTTTAGCTAGAAAATGATCAATAACTTATTGATCTACTCAAATAATCCTATATCTAGGATGAAGATGAGGTGGACATTTCAACCTTAGAGTAGAAGAAATTTATAATTTGAGGTGATGACTTTCAAATTTGGTTAAGTCCATTTTGTCATCAAATTTCATTTCTTATGTTTATTTATTTATATTTTATGGCAGGAACAGAAAAAAGGGAAAAATCACTTGCGTTGTATGTATGTGTTTTTTCCAATTCTTCTTTTCTTTCTCACACTGTCTTATTTGGAATATTTTGGTCTCTGTAACGCAATATCTGGGAGGCTGGGAGAGTTGCATGAAGAATCTTAAGAACATGGCCTTTGCTACATTTTTAAGGCTCTTAACTAGAGATCTATTGGCTTAAATTCACAGCATTATCTGACGTACCTGTATTTTTAACACGAACGGTAATAGTCTGTCTTGGGTTTATATAAGGGGGGAGTTGCAACCCTCCCCCCGTCGAAATTTTTATTTTAATGGTAAAAATGTGTCAAAAAAAAACCTTAAAAATAAATTAAATATGATCAATAAATTCAGAAAAAAAGTAATGTTTTCTTGAGTGTAATAGCTTTTTAGTTGGCTAACTATTCCAAGTTCTAGATTGTTTGTATTACATACCCCCCAAATGTACCCAGCCCCCCCCCCCCCCGAAATTATTTTCTATATAAGCCATGTCTGTAGTCAATAAATAAATAAAAACTCTCCTTAGTTAATGTTTGTATTATCTATTAGATTTGAATATATTCACTTCATAAGTCTCATTATGAATCACAAGTTTAGTTAGAATGCTCAACTCAGTCTTTTAATTTTGCATATTTTTTTTATTATTTCATTTTTTTTAACTCTTATAAGCTAACATAGGTTAGTGCATGTTTATTAACTCATGTAATTAAACTAATTTCTTTTATTATGTACACCTTAACACCGAATCCCTCGATTAATATCAATTATCACTATCTGGGAGGTCAGGGAATTTCATTTCCAAAACTCGGTGGGAACCCAGTATATAGGATTTTTTCTTCAATCATTCATTTAATAGCATAACAAGAACAGCATTTTTAAATTTTACTTCAAAACTCTAGCTTATTTTAATGTAATTCACATTTTCTTAATTTAAAAAGGATGAACAGAATTTGGTTCGTGGAAGGGTGGAAGCAAAACCTGCTTACAATAGAGCGCAACTTCAAGCCAGACCACCGAAGCCACAACCAGAAGCCCGACCAGTTGGCACAAGGCAAAGGAAGCCAACAGCTCAAGTGAGTAAAGAGTAAATTTATTTTTGATAATTGTTATTACTATTATAATCTAAAAGCCTCAGTTACTTTTAACTTTTCTAGACTGAATTGATAAATGCCATTTAATAAATATATATCCTTTCTATTTTAAATTAAATATTTTGTTAATTATTAAGGCATTCCTACCTTTCTTATGAAAGGCCAATATATCTATGAATGTAGGTGAACCCTTGGAGTTTGATATATTCAAGTCTAAAAAAAAATCTTAGAACCTAAGCAATTATCAAATTGATAATATCAATGATAGGTTGAGCTTGGGCCAAATTGGATTGTAGGGAGTGATGAGTTATTCTGGTCTTGAATATCTATATATCTGCTTTTAAACTTGTTGAGCTATTAAATTATTTTGGCGTTCAAAAGGATTCATAATAAATATATTTCATTTACACAAAATTCTAATCGCATTTTGGCACTCGCTTGAATTCATTTTTAACTGACTTTCAAAAAACAAAGAATGTACTCAATGGCCTGATATGCAAAGCACGTTTGGACAGGAAATGTAGCTCTCCAGAGCAAAGAAAGGAATCACCATACAGATGATGTACTGCGGAGTTGTGAAACGTTTTGATCATCTCTCGAATTCTTAAGCATTAGATTTTCATTCAAAATGAAAAGTGTGATTAAAGATTTACAGAAAATTGTTGACATAACCTTACAAATAAATTCATTTTCATTAGGAAAAGATCTGCTATAAGATAACTTTTCAAGTTATATATTCTCAAAATACAGATATAACCCACCTGAAAACCGTTTTTTCACACTTGTTAAATGTCTAGGTTATCCGAAAATACAGAGAAGATAACCCTGATGGTAGCATAACATGGGGATTTGAAAATGACGATGGAACCTTCAAGGAAGAGACTATTGGAACAGATTGTGTCACCCATGGCAAATACGGGTAAGCATAAATGTACTTTATTAAAAATTTAAATAGCAAAAGTATAAACTCTCACTATATCATTATTTAAAAGAAGAATATCTGTACCCTGGAGGTAAAGGACACCATGTCCATTTTTTTATTAATTTGACTTAACAACATGTCATCTTCATAGCTGGAGTCACCACCACAATAGTTCTCTCTCTACTCAGCACATCAGTTTTAACCCTTTCGAGACGGAACCTCGCAAGATCTTAGATACACATGGAGCCCGTTTCATCCTCCTGGTTCCACGGGATGGCATTAAAATAGCTAAACCTCCACCACCCATCTCTTATCATTTCTCTAATACGGTTTTGTTAATTTTTGTTTAAAATGTTATACGTTACCATTTTCTCATTTTGGGCTTCAGACTAGTCAACAGGACACCTAAAAGTGTTTTTTTTTCCCCCATTTTTAAATGTTGTCTTTATTTTTTTAAATTATTAATTTTTTTTTTGTTGAAATAATATCAATTGAAATATCTCGGTGTTGGTACAATATCTGTGGAACATGTTCTCTATGAACACATCAACTGGTAAAACACATATAAGGTTCTTCAGAGTGACCCAACTACAGAAATGGACAGGGTAGCAGAGAGAAACCCATATTTAATAGGCTCAAACTGCAATTTTAAGAACTAATATAAAAGAGTGACGAGAGCGTACAAAGCTTATCACTAGATACTGCTAAAATCTGTCATAGTGGTGGCTTTCGATATACGGAATCAAAGAAATGGCCTAGTCACAAAAGTGGCTATCAGTCCAAGTGGCATGCAAGCCTGTTGTTACGAAAGTGGCTATCAGTCCAAGTGGCATGCAAGCCTGTTGTTACGAAAGTGGCTATCAGTCCATGTGGCATGCCGACACGTTACGAAAGTGGCTATCTGTCTCAAGTGGGTTAACTTACGCGATGGACCTCACAGAACCACGAGTTCTCGAGAGCTAAGCGCAATCCTGAGCAAAGTGTCACAAACTAACTTGCTGAAGAATGTGCTTAGTTTTAAAAAGTCTATTTATTTTTTTTTATTTATTTTATTTTTACTTTTTTTTTTACGGCGCATCAACAAATCGTGGCTATTAGCCAGGAATTTACTCAGCGAGCCCTGAGATGAGAAAATTTCTGGTGCAGGTGGGGATCGAACCTACCATCTCCCGCTTATGAATCCAGCGCGCTAGCCACTAGACCACGGGAGACCCCTCTATTATATTTTTAATAATTACTTTTAAATAAATTCTTTTATTTTAACTTTTTTTGTTGTTTTATAGATACATTGATCCAGATGGTGTAAAGCGTGAGTACACTTACAGCTCAGGAACCCCGTGCGACAAAACCAGAGATTCAGAACCAGGAGCGACAAATGAAGGCTACATTGATTACACTAACAACAAGTACATTTATCCCAACGGACAAGAAATCGATCTTCAAAACATGGTCAAAAATAGAGCAAGGCGACCTGTCTATAGAAACTAATTAATTTTTATGACAATGTATTTTTTCAAACAAATGTAAATACTAAAGAGCAAATCAATGCAAAAAAAAAGAACAGTTTGAGACTGCAGAAAAAGCATTTTTGTACTTAGAGTTAATGTTATAGTAATAAGGACAAACTATTGATTGGTATCCGTATAAAAATAAAAAATGACATAAAAATATCATAATACCAAAATTAAAGGGGGAAGTTCATTTTCTGTTTCAATTGTAATGATAAATTATTTTTACGAAATGAAGATGAAACTTAATTCAGAGATTTATTTGTTAAGCTTGTAATAGAAGAGGATTCTTGAAATACATTATCGGATGTTATAAAAACAAAAATAAAGAAATACTCATAATATTATTTTTAACCCCTGATGTGAATAAAGCGTCTGACGGACACGAGAGAAATTTCGGTGAAGCATGTTGGCAGCAGTGAGCATTTAAATCCTAGATGCTCACTGCTGCCAACATACTTCACTGAAATTTCCCTTGTGCCCGTTAGACACATCAGAGGTTAAACATATTTTTGTCAGCTACTTTTGATCTAGTCTTAATCAGCGATTGTACAATTGATCAAGAAATTATAAGATGTGGGTTATTAAAAGCTCTTTTGATAATAAAAAAAAGAAATATCATCAGAAAATGCTTAAGTAGCTGCATTTATTAAGAACTTTACTCAAGGTCTTTTGGAAAAATAATAAACTTGACCTTGTGTGCCATATAACAGTCAAGGTTTAAAGAAATAAAACACAACATCCAGACAAAATTTTATATTTAATTATGCGTTTGGTAAAGCATAAATGATAAAATTAAGTTTTTATACTCAATTCTATTTAAAAGAATCCCAACAAATTAGTATATAATTTACAAATCCTAAATATTAAAAATAAAAAACATTGAAACATCTGAATATTACATTTCTTGTAGCTCTTGTGTAAAATAGTGTATAAAAGTCGAAGTTTAAAGTGAATACAATAATTCAGCTCTTTTTAAAGTGCTATTGGTACTTATGCGAATTAAAAAATGGAGTGTTTCTATTTTACAAGTTAAGCATCTACATTTATTTAAAAATAAATTATGTAAAACCAAATACGAAATGGATTAATGTACATTTGAGTTTTAGATTTATTACAAAAATAGTAATTAAGTCATTATTAGTAAAATTCTAGAATGTTTACTATCAGATTACAAAAAGAAAGAACTTTCATGAACATGAATTTGTACTTTCAAAAGGATGGTTAGAAACGTTTTGGTCTTATATTGTACAATTAATTCTAAATTTATACATAGAATACAAGCCTTGATAAACCATGACATAGGATATAATGTAAATTCTGAATTTAATGAAAAATTGTCAAATTTAAGAACGAAATAAACGTTTAATAAAATTAAGAGTTTTATTTATTTTTTTTAAATATTCTAATTATTACACATTTATAATGAATAAAGAATCCCTTTTTTACTATACAATGTAGGAAACTCTTTTGATGAGATATATATACATATATAGTTGCTATAAAGGTATGGAGAAAATACACTTGAGTAAGACTCAAGTTCAACATATAATTCAAGAAAACATGTAATAATATTTTACTTGAATAATTAAATTTATAAATATAAAACGTATGAGTTCTAATTTTCACTTTATAAAAAGATAACTCAAAAACAGTCAGAAAATCATTCAGTTTTGAGCCGAACTGAAAAGAGCAAAGGCTACTATGATCCAGAATGTAACCTGCCCTTAATAAGCCTCCCTCAGTACTGCCTTCCGCCACCGCCTCGCCTCATCATGTTTGGAGTAACTCGAGAAGGAGGAGTTATACACACATCGATGAACTCTCCAATGTTAAATCTAGAAGCAAGAAGACAAATAAATTTAAAAGTTATTAAAATCAAGAGGTAATTTTTTTTTTTTAATCTAAAACAATGAAATACAGATAAAGAGAACTTCTATTCAGGAAAATGGAGAAAAAGAATTGGTTTTAGCTTCTTATTATAATTGTCTAATTGAACATTCTATCAAATAATAATACACTGACACACAAAAAATAAAACTAAACAAATAATTCTGCCAGTATTAAAAGAATTAAGTAAAAATGCGGGGAGAAGCCAGAGTAAATTACTATTATTTCCGTTCTATGAAGAAGCGAAAATATGATTGATGTGATTAATATTTATCACGAACATGTTAATTATTCTGCCTCAATTCTGGCTCATTTAGATGAGATAACCTTGTCATCCTTTGGATATGAAGCTTAAACGTATCTGGATAATCTTCTTAACCGCTTTTCATGACCACATAAATGCCAAAAAAATTAATTTGGTTTAGAGCCTTCTGCTCAAATTCAGGAGCATAAATATGCTTAAGGTCTATCCAACAAACCTATGCAATGTACTGTATAACATAGTCTTCTTGTTCGTACATGGCCACCGCCCATGTGCAAACACCAGCGAACACTTTTTTGTAACATTTTTTTTTTCAGTTTAGTCATCGCTAAAGCATATTTATGCTAAAAGAACTTAAAATTAATCATATAGTATGATTAATACTGTGGGGATGAATTACATGCGATAAAAGCTGTACGACTTTTTAGAAAAGCATGGTATAATAACCACTACCAGTTATAATTCCTACAATGATGGCCCTCGGATCGTTGTCTTTCACTTCCTCACTCCAATCTCTTCAAAGAAAGTACTACATGGATGGTTAGGTCCGGTAAGAACCTTTTTTTACAACAGTTGAATCAGTCTTTCTTCAGCTTTATGTTAGAGTAAACCATTTATGTGTTTCAAAGGTGGGATAAAAAGTTATTAAATATTTTCGGGTAAGTAATATTTTCTCTGATTCATTGCTTTTAGATTCAATATGTTAATGTTTTATTTATAAAATTAATCTCCAAAAAAATTAATTTCTTTCAATAAGTAACACATTTTTATCTTTCCTTGCAATAATATTTTTTATTTTAATAGTTTTCCATTATAAAATAATTAGTGTAACTAATATTTACTAAATTTGGTAAAAATGCAGTTTCCAGCCCTCCAAACCGATTTCTTTCAAATTTTGCACTAAACACAAATACGATAAAAAAAAACGTCGGATTTAACTAGGAAAGAAGTTATTAAGCACTTATGTTCACTGTTATGCAGGTCATGAGAGCTATTAATTATAGCGAGTTGGATTGACTGGGGTTTTGTTAGTTTCTTGAGCGAGCGTAGCGAGCGGAAACGCATAGCACGTATGCCCTTAAGCGACAGATGACGTAGCCCTTAAAATTGACAATATTTTCGAATAAATGGTTTCTGAACATTTCAAATGAGAGTTCTCTGTTTCCCAATGTTACATATCTGCGCATGCGCGTGTTTACAAATACGCTGATGACGCCTAGTTTTATAACCTTCCTAACTTTAGTGCTTAATATTATATTCTATTAATTTTAGCGAGTTTGATTGACTGGGGTTTTGTTATTTTCTTGAGCGAGCGGAAACGCATAGCATGTATGCCTTAAAGTCGTCATTTATGCCTTAAAGTCGTCACAAATTTAGTTGTTTACATTAGCTCTCATAACCTGCATAACAGTGAACTTAAGTGCTTAATAACTTCTTTCCTAGTTAAATCCGATGATTTTTTTTATCGTATTCGTGTTTAGTGCACCAAAATACGTTATTGTGCAAAATTTGAAAGAAATCGGTTTGGAGGGCTGGAAACTGCATTTTTACCCTAAATTTAACTTAAAAATGTTATTATTTTATTTTTAATAATTTAAATTGAGATTTTGAATATTTAATTAGTATTTTGTAGATTAAGTTATACTTTTTAATAGTCTATAAATAATTGTAAAAATAAGTAGTTTGTTTATAACACATTTAAAAAATAATATCCATTTTTTCTGAATGATAAAAACAAAAAAACAACAAAATATAGGTGTTTTCCATTACTTGTTATTTGTATGTAACTACATTTTTAAAAGAAATAAAGACATCTTTGGCTGTGAAAAAAAAATGCAATAGACTAATGGATAATGATGAATAAAAATTGATTATGAAAAACTTTACTAAATGTGTTTTATTGAGAGAGTACTTTCAAGCTCTACAACCTCTTCCTCAACCCTCATCTATAGCTCGGGTGGGATTCACTCGAGACTTCTTTCACATGAACAGAGGTTGAAGAAAAATGTTTGCATATAAGATATGACAAGCATGTAAAAATCTAGACAGAATTCCAAAAATTCTAATAAATCAGAAATAGCTGCAGCCGAATTAAGGATAAACTAAAAGTAAAGGAAACCAAATAGAACATATATTAAAGTTGATTTTGTAATGAACAACAAAGTATATCTAGGAGATCCAGGTCCTTTTCGTTTTATGAAGTTCAAGAAGAAAAAAAGAAATGTATGTATACATATAATTAGAACAGGAAAAAGTCAGTCGATAAAAAAACAAATGAAATATCCGGATAAAATATGTTTTAATTTAATAGACAATACTTTACATTAAATGACTTATTTAATAAAATGATAAGACTTTTTTTTTGGGAAACCTTCTTTTATCCTAAAGCTATTGATTTTAAACAGCTGACCTACAGTTGCCATGATTAATTTTGTCAGTTTAGATGTGGCCCTGCCTGCAGAAGGTTCTCTAAGGTTAAAGGTGTAATTTATTAATTTAGGTGCTCCAGAAGAGGCATCAAGATGATTTGAAACGTATAGAGCAAAGTAGTAACTACATAATGATAAATAGGGTCGCCATCTTGTAATACAACGTAGCTAAGTTATTCTTTTTTATAATTATTTTTTTAGTAGGGGTACAGATTTTGAAAAAAAAAAAAAAAAAAAAAAAAAAAAAAAAAACTGAAATGATTTAGACAATAAATATCCAACAAGGAATTAAAATGGGTAAATGTGAAGTTTAGGGGCCTCCTCACCGATTTTTTTTTTTTTTTTTACATGTTGCTCTATAACTTATTTTGATGCACTAAACACAAATCCGTTACAAAAACAAACTCACTCTCAACTACCAAAAAAGTTATTAAGCACTAAAGTTCACTGTTAAGCAGGGTTGTAAAATAAAGAACTCTCATTAAAAATGTGGATAATTATTTTTTTAATTTTTAAGGGTCTCCTTGTCGTAAACCTGATGCAGCAGGGGCATACATGATGCACATTTCCACTCGCTCAAAAACAACTCGCTAAAATTAATAGATTTTTTTTTTTTTTTTTTTTTTTTTTTTTTACGGCGTATCTACAACTTGGCCATTAGCACTATCTACAGGTTGCCACCCTTGGTTGGCCTCATCCTAAGTCACTATGGCGAACCTTCACCAGCCAACCAACTACTATTTAGTTCTTCACATTTTTAAACCTTCCCAAAATAAATAATCATATTATATTATAACCATGGAACTTCAGTAGTTTAAAGCAAAACAAAACAGACATTTACTTTTTATTTTATTTACCCTGCTGAAAGCATTCATTTCTTTATAAATATGGCTCTGGTCAAAATATTTTTAAGAAACCTATGTATATATATATATATATATATATATATATATATATATATATATATATATATATATATATATATATATATACACACACTCTCTTGTATTAAGAATTCAAAAAGTGCTATGCGTTATAAAACCATAATAGATTGATATGCCAACTTTATTGCTTAGAATATAATATTTTTTATTTTGTACGGCTATCAACTACTCGGATATTAGCAATGGGCTACAGATTGCCACCCTTTTATAATGCCAACAGCACGTGGTCGGTCACCCATTCAGGTACTGACCACGCCCGACGTTCCTTAACTTCGGTGATCTACGGGAACCGGTGTATTCAACGTGGCTATGGCCATTGGCAATTAATAGAATTATTTTAATTTCAGCGACTTTGATTGACCAGACTTTATATATTTATATTTTATATATTTTCTTGAGCGAGCGGAAATGCCGAGCACGTATGCCCATAATGCGACAGGTTGCGAATTCCAAATATAAACAAACATTGTAGATAATTTTACAAATTAATCTAACAAGGTGGACAATAATCTAATAACTGGGTTTAAGAAATATAAATACTTCATTCTACCTTCTTGGTTAGTAGCTTATTGTCGACTAAAAAGTTCAATAGTTCTTCTTTATTGTGAATAATTGCTATAAACTCGTGTAACTTCATTATTATTACTAAGCAAACTTATCTGACTTTTCCGCAATTTTACATCAGAGCAGGCTAATCATAAAGGCATTAGCTAATTATTAAGGGATTTCTTTCATAAAATACTTTTTAACAGCGTAACAAAAAATGTGGAGAAAAATTAAGAACTTTTTTTCTAGTTGAGAGCGATTTTTTTTTTTTTTTTTTAACAGATTCATGTTTAGTGCATCAAAATATGTTATAGGACAACATGTAAAAAAAATCGGTGAGGAGGCCCCTAAACTTCACAGTTAATTAAAATGGATACTGTGGCGTTGTCCGAACAGCTCAGAGAAGTGGTTTTGGTTGTACATTAAAACATCACTATTAAATTATTATAACAATGGATTAAGCATACTTTATGATTTAAGCAGGCTACAACAGGCCTGAACAGTCCGCCTGAATGTTTATATATTCTGACAGGTCTGTCAGTTAAGACTGTCCAGGCGGCCAGAATATATACACGTTCAGGCAACCGGCTTTCAGGCGGACTGTTCAGGTCTTACTGACAGGCCTGCCTGAATCGTATGTAGCCTGCTTTATTATTCATGTAGTAAAGTCATTTTAGTTTCACATTGAAATTGTTAAGTACCTTAAAGAGGCTAAGGTTCTATTGTCACTAGGACTAGACTGGCCTGTGACAGTTGTTCCAATATGGCGGAACCTGTAGCCTGGAGTAGCTTGATGTGGATAAACCAAAGAGAAATCAAACATAGTCCCTCTTGCTCTGGCGTCTTCATTCACTTCCTTCACTAAGCCAGTAATTTCTCTCAGAGTCGCATCCAACCTAGAAATATTTAAAAAAATGTCAAGTTTCCTGCAAGAACTTTTAACCCTTAACATATTAAAACATTTGTACAGAGCAGGCTCATAAAAATTAGAAATTATTTGCCTAAAAATCAACCAGAAAAAAATCGAAATCAATAATTGTTTACATTCTTATGTTGAAAACTTTCACTAAAATCTGTGCCCCGCCATGCTAACTCATTCTGAGGACACTAAATACTAGTAAATAATAGTATTTAAAGTAGTCTTTTTTTTTATTATTTTTTTTTAATAGTGCAATACATTTTATATTACGTTAAGATTATAATTCTTAGGCATTCTTATCTGTACCTAAAATAATATACTCACCAAGTATAAATCTGAAGTTCATTGGAAGGGACTTTACCACCTCTATAATCTGCTGGGCTATTATGCCTTCCAGTACAACAGAAAACTCTCAACAGAAGCGGGCATGTCTAGAAAAGCCAAAAAAAAAAAAAAAAAAAAGAATTAACATTGAATAGTGAAATTTATCTTTCAAACAAGATTAAGCTTAGAAGAGCTTTTTTCTTTGGTAGTTTTAAACTGATAATTAATTAAGAAGACTTTACACTTCCTTCAGGAAATGTGATGCCAGGTCACAATGAGTACAGACTTATAACACATAAACAGTAGAATTTGTTATTGAGTTCAAACATAGATAAGGCGCAAACCAAACTCCAAACAAACACAACAGCAGAAACCAAGTAGATGATGAGAGAAATTGATTTGCTCAATCTAACCGTTTTTAGTAAAAAACTCAAAACAATTTTTAAGAAACAAAACTTCCAAAAAAATATTACTCCCCTAAAGGTGTCAATTTGCTTACTAAATATCATTAGAAGATCAGACTCTCTTATTAAATGACAAAAATATACTCATATACATTAAAATATCCTCTTGAAAAAAAAAATCAAAAATCAATAAAAAATTGAAATACAACTTATAAGTTACTCAAATTTTGCAAACATATTAAGGTACTTGTTCAATATAGTATCACCACTATTTATAAATGAAATTATTTCAACCAAAATAATAGTATTATTTATTTATTAAAATTGTAATGTCCAATTATATGTCACAGAGATTTTGGAGGGGTTTTCTACACGTTACGACTCTTTTCTAACCAGGAGTTTTTGAATTAAAAGCCATCACCACCCCCCCATGCCTGATTTTCCCCTTGGCTGCTTCGACTGCTAGAGTCATTAGCACCCAAGTTACCCATTGATAAATTAATTAAAGGCTGGGTTGGCCTAGGGACGGTCAAGGAGGCCGAATTCAACCCATGAACGAAGACACTAGAAGAAAAAATCTTTGGTGCATGCTCGGGATGTGAACTCAGGTCCTCCAACTTATTAGTCCAGTGCTCTACCACTGAGCTAACCCCGCCCCCATAATTAACAAGTACCCTTATTAAAATTATCAAAATAATAGAAAGTGCAAAATATTAACATTAGGCCAGAAGGCTCAAGGAAATTACTATCTTTAAGTACAGGACATATATTAGAGGGATCTATTAAATAACCTAAATCATGGAAATTGTTGGAAAATGAAATAGATGAACAAACGATATCTCTCTTCAAATATTTGATAACCTCTGAAAATAAATTATACCTTTTCTCGATCCACTGGTTTGTCGTGCTCATTAAATCTTTCCTCAACGCGGACTAACGACTCTAAAGGAGCAGAAGTCATGATAATTTGTTTTCGTTTTTATTTAGCAGAAGAACGAAAATTACTTATTTACTCTACAGTTTCGGCACTACAAGTTACCAAACAAACACAAATGTAACCCGGTGAATGTGTGATTACAATTCCTAGATCGTTTTATCCAAAGAGGTTAGAGAACTTTTAAGCTTTCCAAGGTTAACTGAAATATAATTAATTCAAGTCCCGCTCCAAGAAACTGCGTCATCTTAGCATGTTTCCGTTCTTATCCCTAGTGTCATTTGGAAATCTTAAAACAGAAACAGTTGATGTTTTTTTTTGATCTTTTGTGAAAATGTTAACACATGTAACATCAAAAATTACTCGCTCCTCCTTCTCCCTGTCTTCCGCCGTTACAGGAGAAAGTAATACAACCACGCTTTACATTTATTTATCATGTTTTAATGAGCAAATTCCAATTAAAAAAACTACAGCCTATGAAAAACTGGGCCACCAATCGTCGAGTGAATTTACGGGTACAGGAGAAAAATCAGGTTCTCCGAGCGCTACAAACGGTAACTTTGGGTATTCGCTTCACAGAACCCTCGTATCTGACCGAGTTTCACTAAATCCATCATCATTATGACCCGTGAAAACAAATTTTTCCAGCAATGTTTCTCACAAATTCTTGTACCACGTTGTCCATGGCAATAAAAGATTCGACTCAGGGTCATTGTTTTCCCGATACGATGATATCTCGAATCTGACAAAGACATGGACACGATAAACCAAAAAGCTAGTACAGAGGTTCCCAAAGACTGGCTTGAAGTTCTTGAATCCGTTAAGCGGCCCCTACACGGTCAGTAATAATGACATTACCTTATCAAAATGACAGTAATAATGGCATTACTGTGATATAATATATATAATAATAGTGTAAGGTGGACAAAGTTGGAATGACGAACAGTAACGATGTGAATCCGGATTTTCTGATTTCGGCTTCATCATTACTGAAAAATGGAGGGGATACTGTCATTAGTAATGATGGTGTAGGGAGCGCTACATCATTAATGCGTCATTACTCAGTCTATCTCGAGCTGTACCTAGGTGAAAGAGATGTAAAAGTTGAACTAGATTGAGTAGCAAAGGGCAAAAAATAATGGAATAATAATAATGTGGGAAATGAAATGTATGACTCTACTTTGGTAACATTATAGTTATAAAAGTAATATATATATATATATATATATATATATATATCAAAGTAACGAATCCGCATTCAGTCTAATTAAAATAGTCATCTATAAGGTACCAACAACTTTTCACATTCGTTACTTTTCATTTGTATCGACGATATAAAATAGGTTGAAAGTGCTTTATTTTTTATATCGACTTCAGAAAATAATGTTGACGTGATTCTTTTACCAATTCATTTGTCTTATAGAGTAGATTAGAAGAAAAATATAATCGTTAAACTATAATTTATATTTCGTCAAATATATTCAAAAATATGCTTACGTTTTCAAGTAAACTAGTATTATACATTTTTTTACACCAAAAATATTAGCAGATTTAAAATCAGCACCCCAAGAAACCCTAACGTGGCGAATAATATTGAAAACAAAAAATAATGATTTTTCCCAGTCTGGAAGAGAATAAAAATGTGTAAGCGAAAGAGTAATGTGACGTTTTGAAATTCAATATCTCCCCTTGAGATAATCCGATTTTTACGTCATTGAAATCTTTCAAAAGAAGAAAGACTCATTTTTCTAACCATAGAAATGACTATTGTATTATCTCAAAAGGTACTTGCGAAAAATGGTTATCCAAATAAAAATAAAATGTAAACTTTTTTGCACATAAAGTAGGTCCCAGAACACTTAGAAACGCCCCGATTGGATATGTGTCATATTAAGGCCTTTACGAACGTTTCGCGTGTTTTTTTGTGGCTAGTGTCACAAAAAAGGGCGACTTTGCTAGAATCCATTATTAACAAAACACTTCTGTCACAGAGATCACAATGCATTCTGAAGAAAAGTAATGACATTAAAAATGATCCGTGGAATGACGGTGTAAGGTGTACATTGTAATGATGATATGGAATGACGGTGTAAGGTGTACATTGTAATGATGATATGGAATGACGAGAGTTGAATAGTATTGACATTACTGATAATGTCATTATTACTGACCGTGTAGGGGCCGCTATGGGGTGGTTTAGAGCGAGACACCTGCAAATTGTAATAATTAGTTGATTACCACGTGTTTTTTTATCTAATTTTATAACACATATATGTGATCAATACATATAGCAAAATAGCTCGCACACCTCATATTATTTTCCAAGAGAGTTTCATCTAAAAACTCCATGTTCATCTATTCCTGCTACATATAAGTTATAATATTAAGATCAATTTAAAATAAATTTCAACTTCCACAGTGGTAGTTCATTAGCTACATAAATCACTTCAATTTGGGAGACAACAAATTGCCTAAGTTTAGCTAGGGATATTTTTAATTAAGACCCGAAAAAAACCGGAAATATATTTTATTTAAAATTGACGAAATACTGGAAAGAATTTTACCTCGTTTGGAAGATTTTACCTCGTAGTTGACAACATTTCCCACTCTTGCTTCCGGAAATCGCAATACGTTTCAAGTTTTTGAAGAAGATAAATAAAAATCTTTTAAAAAGACAAGCGCCTTAGTTAGATTTGTGAACCGAATATGAAAAATTTCCTTATAACATAAAGATTAAAACTCTATGAGTTATCTTAAATATTTTTTTGCATTTATCACTGCATTACAATTACGACCAAATGTATTTTTCAATTACCGTGAAATTAATAAAAAAAAAAATCATTATCGGATAACCAATAAAGAAAAATTCAGTATTTATTCATTTCTCAAAATCGCAAACGATATCAACTTGCAAACAAAGAAGCAATTGATAATTCAGGAGAAAAAACACGACAATTTAAAATTAATTCAAAGTAATTAACAAAACTCTAACTATAAAGTCTAAAACTGCTTTTAACCGTAAATGAGTCACTATCGAGAAACTCATTTACGGTTAAAATCAGTTTTAGACTTTATAGTTAGATTTTTGTTAATTACTTTCTCATTTCTGATCCCAGTGATTGGGATCAGAAATGAGAAAGAAATTGGATTTTGTTTTGTTTTTGTATTTTGTGTGCTTAATACCTGGTACATGAAGAATTTGCTGATATACGCCGTGAGATTTTAATCCCCCAGGTACATTTCTTAAACGTAAAATGAGTTTACAGAATAAATACAAAGAATTTTGGAAGGAAAAATAATGAAGTTTCTATTCTGACATTGAAGCAAGCTTAGATGACACAGTTCCTGCTACTTCGAGTTAGTAGAAAGGGGAACAAAAATGTGATTTGAAATTTAAAGGTAGAACGAAATAGTATATCTTGTATCTCTTTGCTCAATGTTCAACTCTCTTTAATGCCCCCTCTACCAATTCTAGTTTTCAGCCTGTGCTTCACAGTCCTCCTTACTGGGGATTGCTCGCTGCTCAGGGTTCATCTCTTTCGTTTCTTTGAACATTTTATAAACTAATTTTATTTTTCTTCTTCTAAATTAATTAGATATATATTCAATATGAACAAAGAGGGTGAGTATTATTATATTTAGAATTAATTAATGCCATTTACATCAACATATTTATTATATTTAACTATTATAGTATGGGTATGTTGTGGCATTTCTATTATAATAAGAGGCTTCAAGAATGTATGATTTTTTTAAGAATATCCCTAAAAACAAAGTTTATATATATATATTAACGTTGTGAGAGAAAATATTCCCATCTGCTGTCTAAAACTATGTGATTTGTGGTTAAATTTAGACTTTGTCTCTTACTGAAGTGACCTAAATTCCTATAATGGCTTGCAATAAATAAACTTGAAATTAAGGGCCAAAATGGAACAATTTTGAACATCTGGATGTCTCACCTTTTTTGTTTTGCTCCCCTTTCTCTATTGTATATAGTTCTTTCTTGTATATTTATATAAATCATTTTATATTTAAGCTTAGCATACAAAAAAAAAAACAAAGCTATTTTTCTAATTATAAAAAAACAAACAAAAAAACTGAATAATGAATTAATTATTCTTGGAAAATGAAATAATTGTTTCAACTAAACATTTTTATATGGAATAGTTATATTTATATATAACTATAAACTATGAGCAGCACTCAGGTGCAAAAGGGCCATTCGATGCTACTCACTAATGATGTGGAGTATCGTAAAAATAAAATAATAATAATGATATATTTATATACCACAGGCTCAAAAATGGTCTAATTTTCATTAAATTTGGTACTCAAATCTTTCGTATAATTTGAAAGGTCAAGTTCATTAACCAGCAAAATCTGTCCATTGGAACATGATTTTTGGAGCGAAATTTGTGTGAAAAAAATCACAACGTTAACGCTTAATAAATTCTTTTCTATTTGGGAGCGACTTTTTTTTTTTTTTAACAGATTCGTGTTAAGTGCATGAAAATACGTTATAGTGCAAAATTTGAAAATAATCATCCTTCATGTAAATAACTTTCTCTTGTCTTAATTTAACCCTTTTAATGATTAATTATTTATTCCATGATGATATTTTAATTTAACCCTTTTAATGATTAATTATTTATTCCATGATGATATTTTAATTTAACCCTTTTAATGATTAATTATTTATTCCATGATGATATTTTAATTTAACCCTTTTAATGATTAATTATTTATTCCATGATGATATTTTAATTTAACCCTTTTAATGATTAATTATTTATTCCATGATGATATTTTAATATATATAGTTAATCACCTGATATTTTTTTACATCAAAATAATTATTTTATTATTATTATTTGTACTCATAAAACTTTATTTGAAAGAACCTTCTTCTTTGCTGAAAGCTATAACTTCAAGGTCTGATGAAGCCTACGAATCAACAAAAGTCATATTGGGTAGAAACCACAAACAGGGCTCGTCAAAAAAAAAAAAGTTTTGCATGAATAGTAACTTTACAAGTATTTTATACATATTTTTTATTATTATTATGATATAAAATATAAATACCGTTCTTCTTAGCCTCCTAGACATCTTCAAACGCGATGTTCGGTGGATATAAATCCACAATATGCTTGTTTACGTTGGCTTTCTTAACCCGCATAACACTGAACTTTAGTGCTTAATAACTTCTTTCCTTGTTGAGAACGATTTTTTTTTTTTAACAGATTCGTGTTAAGTGCATGAAAATTCGTTATAGTGCAAAATTTGAAAATAATCGGTTCGGAGGAGGCTAAACTGCAAATTTACCTCCATGAATATTCTGAAAAGAGGGTGCCATACCGACAGAGGTAATGGTGGTTACCTGAGATAAATTTAAAACTAAAATACTTGGCTAACTAATATAATGTTATTTCAGAAACTATTTATTTATTACTTTGCTTAGCAAATTGCGGGATATTATTAAAGAGAAACTGGCTATAATAATTGTTAAGTACTTTACACAGATATAATTAACCTAGCCTCTTAATTTTAAGCACATACCATTATTATACATGTTCCTTATCCACGAAATAAGAGCGGCCCACAGCAATAGCTCAGTCTGAGTATAGTCTTGTTCAAACACAAGACCCTCCCGGAGGAAGGAGACTAGGCTTCATATTGGCTAGCACTGGAGGTAGCATAAGCCGCTGTCCCCCCGCCGTCTCACTAGGCTGGTTAGCAGCTGCTACTGACCAGCCGCTGGTGATATTGCCAGCAAGCAGCCTAGTCTGACCCTGAACCAGCGGCTGGTGATTACCAGCCAAAATCAGAAGTTGAACATGTTTAACTTTTTAGCGGGGCCTACCAGCAGCTGGCGGTCACGAGATCTCGCTGGCACCAGCTAACCAATGCGAACCACTAGTAGCTCACAGGTGGCTGGTGAATTCAGACTTGTCTAGTTGTTTCTATTCAGTGTTATCTATTTATTGTATTTTCTACTTCTTTTTGTGAAGAACAGTTAATATGGTTGACACCAGAGATGGGCATAATTTTATTTATAAATAAAAATACGAATTTATTCGTACTTCATATTTTTGTGAATACGAATATAAATAAATTCGTACTTCATATATTTGTGAATACGAATATAAATAAATTCGTATTCATGAGTGTGAATACGAATTGATTTTTATTCACATATATTAAATATAAAACTACAAATAAAATTTTATTCGCAAATTTTTCTGCGAATACAAATAAAGTCACAGAAAAAATTGTAAATAATCACAAAAAATGTGAATATTTACAAAAAATCAAGTAATTAAAAAAAATCACATAAAAATATACGAATACAAATTTATTCACATTAAAATTCGCAAATAAA
Organism: Gonocerus acuteangulatus; assembly: GCA_946811695.1. Classification (NCBI taxonomy): domain Eukaryota; kingdom Metazoa; phylum Arthropoda; class Insecta; order Hemiptera; family Coreidae; genus Gonocerus; species Gonocerus acuteangulatus. The sequence continues at coordinate 19,743,441 of OX328125.1, forward strand.
TCATGAATTTATTCGTATTATGATGATATTACGAGAGTTATTCAAGGTGATTTTTTTTTCTTTTTTTTTTTAAGGCGTATAACGTCTAGGTTATTAGCGCCTATATTTTTTGTTTACCCCGAGTCCACCGTGGGACCACCAGCCATACTGCAGGGACACAGTTTGTCATCTGTACCTCCATAAAAAAAAAAAGAAAAAAAAATCACCTTGAATATCTTTCGTAATATCATCTTAATACGAATAAATTCATAATTTATTTGCGAATTTTATTGTGAATAAATTTTTATTCACAAATTATAATGTGAATAAATTTTTATTCGTATATTTTAATGTGATTTTTTGTAAATAATCACATTTTTTGTGATTATTTACAATTTTTTCTGTGAATTTATTTTATTCGCAGAAAAATTTGCGAATAAATTTTTATTTGTATTTTTATATTTAATATATGTGAATTAAAATAAATTCGTATTCACACTTATGAATACGAATTTATTTATATTCGTATTCACAAATATATGAAGTACGAATTTATTTATATTCGTATTCACAAAAATATGAAGTACGAATAAATTCGTATTTTTATTTATAAATAAAATTATGCCCATCTCTGGTTGACACCAACAAGTGGTCGGGCAAAGACACTGTAACATTTTTGGATTTGATCCAAAGACTTGAAACTATCTCTAGTTGTTAGATACCGTAAAGTAATTTCTAGTTTGGTTTTACTTGGAATCGCCTGCCGGAATTTGGTGTCTTTCTGAATAAGCGGTGTACTAACTAACTACACACGAACTCCAATAACTCTTGAAATTTAGGACCTGACATTCTTAAATGTTCGCATAAGATGATGGATCTTCCAATTCTAGTTTCTTAAAAAATATTGCTGATGCCTCAAGATAGTTTTTTTCTCAGTATCAAGGATCTAACCAACCATCGCCTTTTCTTCCGTTTCAACATCAGTTCACACAACTCCAAGATTTAGGAATTGTCTAAAACATCACGACTCACACCAATAGGTGAGATGACAGCTGCTGTACTATTGGCTATTTACAAGTTATAATGTGAACCACACAAATCCGCTGGCTACTGGTGCTACTAACGAGCAGCTGGTTTGTAGTGGCTGCTAAGCAGCCTTGTGTGGCCACGGCTATAGGCCCGCAGAGCTAGTAGCCACAGGCTCTTTGTCTCTTTCAGTTTGGCTAGCAATCTTAGGGTTAATATGCTTGCAGGTACCTATTCGTTTATAGGTTCTATAATAAAATAAATTCTGAAGCAATTTTCAATAGGACAATGTCAATCAGTTAAGTAAGTTCTTTAAACTTGGAAAGTGTTAGTTTTTTTTTTCTTTTGAAAGGAGTTTTGTATCTGTTTAACTCACTTTTCAATTTTATTTTAGTTTTTGTAAATCATATTTAACAGTAAAATGAGTATTTTAGTAAAACAAAGTAAAAAAATAAGAAACGTATTGAACACAAAAGTCTCAAAGCACCAATTAGGTTCCTTCTCAAGGGCTCTTTTTTTTTATTTTCATTAACTTCTTCATGCAGCATGTTGTGTGCATGCATGTGGGATTGTTATCCTGTTGGACAATAAACACCCTTTAGGGATTAAACTTTGCTGCAAATTTGCTTTTAAAATGTCTATACAAACATGCTAATCTCTTACTCCATCTATAAATTTTAAGTTCCAAGTTCCTGATGCACAATGCCTAGACCAAGGCACCTCCACCTCCATACTACTGTCCCAATTAGGTTCCTTCTCAAGTTTTTTTTTAGCATAAACATGCTTTAGCGATGACTAAACTGAAAAAAGTGTCCACTGTTTTACAGTACATTGCATAGGTTTGTCGGGTGAACCTAAAATATATTTATGTTCCTGAATTTGAGCAGAAGGCTCTAAACGAATTTTATTTTGTTTTCTTCAACTTCTTCCCTTTTCATCCAACCCACAAATGTCAAACTTACTTTCATCTGTAAATAGAACAATAATGGTTTATTTAAGTGCTGTTTAGCAAATTGAAGTCTCAGTACCCGGTGAAATGGCTTGCACCTAGGCGTATGTCGATTAAAGCCAGTATTTTTCAGAACCCTCCTGATAGTCTGTGAAAACACCTCAATATTATAATCTTGACTGTCCCATACCTGCTAAATTTGAAACACTTCTTTTTACAGCGCATCTACATCTAGGTCATTAGCGCCGACATCCAGGGTGCAGCGAGGAATTTTACCAGCGAGCCGTGGAATAATAAAATTCCTGCCGGAGGTCGGGAATCGAACCCACCATCTCCCACTTATGAATCCAAGGCGCTAGCCATTAGACCACGGGAGACCCCTTGAAACGCTGTTGTCTGGTTCTTTGCCTACACTTATTAAATTGCTCACCGTCTATAGATAATGGTGGCCAGTTCGGTTTCTATATTCAACCGGTCCAGTTCTCCATGCGTTATTAGGACGAACCTCACTGTAGAATAACCTTTATTGACAGTTTGTCCCATTTTTCTGTTCAACTGCCCACATTTTCTCAAATTTATAATTTGTTCAAACATCATAATTGTAAATTCCATTTTTAAAAAATCAATAACTGGTTTGGCACAGAGTTGTCAGGATTAGCTAAGGAATGTTAGGGGTATAATGCAGTCTGTATAAATCCCCTTATCTTTGATGATTTCCCTATGTGCAGAGACTTTTGGTTTTTCAATAATTGAACTTTTTAGGTATTTCTCTAAATAAATTAAAAATAAAATAAATGATATTATATTTAATTTTTGTTTATTAAAATACATTAAATTGTGTAACAAAAAGTGTGAATTTTATTTCCACCATCTTGTGGAAAGCCTCTGTTTTGCACAATGGAAAAACTTGCATAGGGGTTGCAGAGACTTCTGTTAGTAAGTGTATGTGTTTGTTAATACTTCAAACAATCTATCTATGTCATTTTCATTAATACAAAGTAAAAGGTCATCTATATATTTATACTAGAATTGAATGTTAATACCACATTCATTGATGATTTCATCAAGCAAAAACTTTCATTTCAATGCCACCACTAGACGTAGTCTAGTTCTACATATTAGGAAATGTACCCAGAATATTAGGAAATGTATTAACAAAATCAAAAGAAAACAATTTAAATCCTGGCTTTATAGTGATACCCGTCAATTTGCTTTTTAATTCCACTGCAATAGTAATGTCAAAAGGTTTATTATTTACAAATGTTTTTAAGTCAATATCTAAAATTTTTGCATGTTTATGTGTTGGGAGATTCTGTCAAACACCATATACTAATAACTAATTATTATAAGATAGTGATCCTATTTTTCCAATATATTCGTCAGTGGCAGAAGGTCAATTTTATAAAAACACTTACTTTCTTCTCTACTCTTTTATTAGGCTCTACATCTTTCACGTCGCTGTGACACCTCTTCAGGAGCACTCAAACTAAATACAATAAAATATGGTTACAGCCTATCCATTAGAGAACCTTCCGCAGGTAGGGCCATGTCTGGACTGATAAGATCAATCATGTCTACTAGGTATCAGCTGTTTAAAAATTAAGGGTAAATGTCGATTTTCCAAATGATTTTTTTGTCATTTTATAAAATAATTCATTTTAGGTCTTCTTGTTTATTAAATTAAAAAATATTTTATCCAGGTATTTAATATCTGTTTTCTTGTTAACGACCTTTTTAACGTTAACCTTCCTATTTTTAATTATGTGTATATTTTCCTTACCCAGAATATTTGGTAGGGCCACGTCTGGACTGATAAGATCAATCATGTCTACTGGGTATCAGCTGTTTAAAATCGATAGTTTTAGGGTAAATGTTGATTTTCCAAAAGAAGTTTTTGTCATTTTATAAAATTTTTTTAAGTCGTCTTGTTTATTAAATTAAAAAATATTTTATCTAGGTATTTAATATCTGTTTTTTTGTTGACGGCCTTTTTCCTATTTTTAATTATGTTTATATTTTCCTTAATTTTCCTTTTTATGGGGCGATACAATATAGCCACACATTTAATTTTGACACGGTAAAGATATTAGATAAGGACAAAAAAACCATAAAAAGGAAAATTAAGGAAAATATACACATAATTAAAAATAGGAAAAAGGCCGTTAACAAGAAAACAGATATTAAATACCTGTATAAAATATTTTTTAATTTAATAAACAAGACGACATAAAATAAATTATTTTATAAAATGACAAAAACATCCTTTGGAAAATCTACATTTACCTTAAAGCTATCGATTTTAAACAGCTGATACCTAGTAGACATGATTGATCTTATCAGTCCAGACATGGCCCTACCTGCGGAAGGTTCTCTAATGGATAGGCTGTAACCATATTTTATTGTATTTAGTTTGAGTGCTCCTGATGAGGCGTCACAGCGACGTGAAACATATAGAGCCTAATAAAAGAGTACAGAAGAAAGTAAGTATTTTTTTAAAATTGACCTTCTGCCACAGACGAATAACTAATAATACATTGCTATTATAATTAATAAATTTACAATGCTCTGCATTTTTAATCAAATTCATTTTAATTAGCTTATCAACATATTTTATTATGTTACTGGTTAAACTACTTACTTATATATATATATTTTTTTTTTTTCGTTTTTAAGGGCGCATCAACTATTTGGCTATTAGCACTGTGTAGGATCATATATTTCTTTGTGAGTGGACCTATCTGACAATTTGTTATCCATTTTTTCCAAATAATCCTATTTTTTAATGATGACGGTTTTACTAGTTTTATCAGCCTTAATCACAAACAAATGAGGATTTTCTTTCAAAATCTTTTTGGTTTTGCGTTCAGCAATTGTCATCTTCTGACGATTTCTTTGAGAATAACAATATTTTTAGGAGGAAGGAGATTGTTTGGCACGACTGAAGAGCCGGATGATACGACATAAATTTGATATTATCTCTTCTGATGTTTAAGTACAAAGAAGAAGTAGTTTAAAACGAAAATATGACAATTCTGAAATTGTCGCCAATACTATTAAGAGAAGGAAATTGACTCTATTGAAAATTGATGATTTCTTCAATGGAAAAAAATACAAATTTGGTGGAAAAAAGACCAATAGTTAATAAGTATATTAAACAAGCATATTTACAGTCAAAAAGAGGAGTTAAAGCACAATTATTTTTAAAATTTCACTCCAATTAAAAAAATATATATATATTATGCATTTACTATAATCTAATAATTTTAAACAAAACTCAAACTGTAAGGATCTTGGGAAACTGGAAATATCGCAGTAAAATAAGAAACTCTTTCAGTCGAATTAAAGATAAAATTACAGATAAAGAAATAAAATATATTGTATACAAGTAAAATGTAGTTCTTGTAGTAAGTCATATATTGGGGAGTCGTTGAAGTTGTTAAGGAAGAGAATTAAGCAACATGCAAAAAAAAAAAAAAAAAAAATGTGGAGGAAGGAGACAATAAAACAGCTTTGGCATATCATGCAAGCAGAAATTTGATTTTGATAGAGTCGGAATTATACGAGGTAAGGTCCGTAAGTTCCCAGCCTGTCCTGCTTCCCCTCCTTCAAACGTGCCGGGACCTGCACGCCTATGCAGGTCCATGCCTGCTCACTCCATACCCATCGCCCGCACTTCCTCAGTCTTGTCAGTCAGTGTCCAGCCTTGAAGGAAACTCCCCATTTTTACAATGTTCAAACTAGAGTACCGTGCGGTAATTAAATTCTTTTGTAAAGAAGGTCTTACTCCTGCGCAAATTAAAGAGCGCTTGGATTGTGTATACGGGCAGTCCTCCCCCTCGTATTCTACAGTGAAAGAATGGGCAAAATTATTTAAGTTAGGGAGAGAAAGTCTTGAAAATGACCCACGTCCCGGTCGCCCATTGGAAGCTGTCACTTCTGAAACAATCCGACTTGTGGAATCTGAATTGTTGTCTGACCGGCGACTAAAAACCAAGGAAATAGCAGCGAGGTTAGGGCTTTCAAAACCAAGTGTTTTGAGGATCATCAAAGAACATTTGCATATGAACAAGGTTAGTGCAAGATGGGTTCCAAAAATTCTTTCAGCTGCTCAAAAACAGCACGAGTTCACTGCTGCAATGAATTTTTACACGAGTATAATGCCGACCCAAGGAATTTTTTGGACTCAATTGTAACTGGGGATGAGACAATGGTTCTATATTATGACCCACTCAGCAATAAAGAGTCCATGGAATGGAGAAGACCAGGAGAAGCGCCTCCTTTAAAGGCAAAAGTCACACAGTCAACAAAAAAGGTAATGGCATCAAATTTTTTGGGACTGTAAAGGAATACTACTGATAGCAAGGAATACCACAATGAATGGTGAGTATTATGCAGCCCTACTTCACCGGTTATTATTATTATTATTATTAACAACGGGTGCCCACGAAGAGGGAGCTGCACCGAGGCCAACAAGGCCTATTGTGCCACCCGACAAGCCAGCCTGTTACACCAACAGCGCCGTATCCGAAATGAACCTTAACAGAGTTCGAAGGTTCAGTTCCGGTAGCCTTCTAGGGTCATCAATGAAGTCTGCACCAAAATGCAGGTATCTCTTAGCTACAAGAGCTGGACATCTGCATATGATGTGATACGGCGTCTCGTCGTCTTCAAAGCATAGTCTGCACCATGAGGTCCTGGTCAGCCCCATGGAGTAGAGGTGCCGGTGCATTCTACAGTGACCTGTAAGAAGAGCTGTAACTAGTCTTACCTTGGACCTGCACAGATTAAGGAGAGTCTCCGTCCTCTTCTTGTCCACAAAGGAAAGGAACAGCTTCGCCTGTCTCTGGGTGGAGCTGCTGCACCACTTCCTCCTGTGCTCGGCTTCCGCCCACCTTCTAATACTCAATCTGGCCACAGCTGGTGCGATCCCACATTGAGGTTCTGGAGATAGGGGGATTGTCGCTGCACCAATATTGGCCAACTCGTCAGCTCTTTCATTACCTTGGATACCAGAGTGGCCCGGGACCCACTCCAGTCTGACCTTGTTACGTTGTCCAAGTAAGTTTAAGCTGTCTTTGCATTGCTGTACCACCTTTGACCTGATCCTATTCGTGGATAGAGCTCTTATGGCCGCTTGGCTATCGGAGAAAATAGTGAAGCGCCTGTCTAATGGACAGCCGCTATTCATAAGGTCTGCACAAGCGCCGATGGCGGTGACTTCAGCTTGGAACACCGTGGCATACCTCCCCAGAGGCAAGGCAACATTATGTGTGGACCCCTGAATCCACACACCAGCTCCTGTGCCAGATTCGGTTTTTGAGCCGTCTGTGTAACAAAACCGATCCACCCGGCTTGGTGTTACTTTGTGCTCCAGCGCTGCTTCCCTCGGCTTGATCACAGTTGTAAAGTTTGAGGTGAAGGAGTGCTGGTCCTGAAAGTCCGATGGCATGCAGAGAATAGGGTCCTGCCAGTTCCTTCGGATAATCGCACAGTGAGCCCCTAGGGTTGGGCAAGGTTCATGCCCTAAAATAGCGAATCTGTACGCTGAGCATCTAGCTATCTCTTCGATATGTATCTCTACTGGTTTAAGGTCGAGTAGAATCTCCATAGCTCCTGTCGGTGTAGAGCCCATTGCTCCCGTAATCATCAGGCAAGCCAGCCTTTGTGGGTACTTCACCGGTTACAAGACGCCATTAAAGAGAAGAGGCAGGGAAGTTAAGCAGAGGTGTCCGCCTCCTTCACGACAATGCCTGTGTCCACACAGCATTGATTACCAAGGCCGCTGTGAAGGACTGTGGATTCCAAGAAATCTCTCATCCACCCTACAGCCCAGACTTGGCCCCTAGCGATTTCTACCTTTTCTCAAAGTTAAAATCTGACCTTCGTGGAAGGTGATTTAACACCGACGACGAGCTCCAAGCAGCAGTGGAAGAACATTTTTTTAACAAAGAAGAAAATTATTTTTTTCATGGTATAGAAATGTTGCCAAAGCGTTGTATTAAGTGTGTTGAACTTAGAGGAGAATATATTTAAAAACAGTAAAACCAGTTTTTTTCTTTCACCTTTCCTTCTATCCCAGGCCGGAAACTTATGGACCTTACTACGTAGACAAAGAAAATAATTGTGTTAAGCTCAAGATCAAGGAAAATAGACATATAAGAAATAGAAAGAAAGTAGTGAATATTAAAACAAAAAAACATAACAAAACTTTTTAATTTAATTGGCAATAATTAAGGATGGACATATCTAAATCGTGGTTTTTGTTTTATCATGGTTCCTCGCTCCATCCATAGGGAGGAACCCCGCTTATAAGGTTTGACCTCATGATGCAATCCTTAAGTGCCTGACAGAAAAATGACTCCCTGGCCTTGTCAAGGTTCGCTCTTAAAACACAGTGCTTACTGTTTCTTATTTTCTTTCACCGTACTAATTTTACAGATAAATGCAATTTAAAAAAAAAAATCAATTAAAAAGTTATTTAAACAAAGACAATACCCGTTTAAAAGATCAAAATAAAAACATTTGAAGTTTTTATTGAACTTTGTATATATTATTCCTCTAGAAAATGGATGAATGAGTTCGTTAACCAGCAACATTTGTTCATCTGGAGGGGGGTTAAAAATAAACTAAATTCGTCCACTATCCACGCATAGTCAAGGGCACAACTAGTTCAAAATAAACCAAAAGATATATCAAAAAATGCTACCCTAAGTCACTATGCACACGGACGAAGTTACGGGCACAGTTAGTTTTATTATATGTATAGATAGATTACGGCTGGTAGTGGCCAAATCGTAATTTGGGTCCAGAGTACCCCCCCCCCCTAATGAACCGATTTAGTTTATTTTTACATCATATTTTTCTATTAATATTTCCATAGTGAATATCAAGTTTCATTTCAAAACAACATTAATTGTAGACGGTATGGGTGAATAACTACTTTGGGTTCGGAGTTAACTCCCCTCCAGATGAACAAATTTTGCTGATTAGCAAACTTGTTCAATCATTTGCAAGGGGAATACTATATACCAAGTTTCATGACGTAAAAACTCTGGTTTCTATTGTGTTAACGATAGTTCATAAAATGTTTGACGTAATTCTTTACGTTGGCGTAACTTTTTTATTTATGAACCGATTGACATGATACAAACAATAAATGTTAAGTGAAGCTTACCCCACAATATAATAATGTTAATTCACAATAAATGTTAAGTGAAGCTTACCCCACACTAAATCGGATAAGCCGTTTCTGAGATTAGCGTGCACAGAGAAACAGACAATAATTCTAAAAATCAATGTTTAACTGCGCAGATAAAGGCCCCAATAGTATTTTTTCCCATATATCTTCTATGTACAGACAGCGATCCGTTAAAATTTTATTATATGTATAGATAACTTCTTTTATTTTTAAAAAAGTATTTAGTTTACAATAAGACTGAAAATTGTAATGTCTTGAACACAATTTAAAAACTCTTTTAACACTAAAAGAGATTTATTTATTTAATTTATTATAAGTTTTGCGACAAAAGCGATTGACTCATAAGAACAGCAGAATCAAAGTCTGTTAAAATAGTAGTCAGGTCGTAATATTAAAAAGTCCGACTCGCAGGAACTGCGTCATCTTAGCGCGGTTCCAGTTCATTTTTTTTTTTTTTTTTTTTTTACTGCGCACCTACATCTAGGTCATTAGCGCCGACATCCAGGGTGTAGCTAGGAATTTTACCAGCGAGCCGTGGGATGATAAAATTCCTGCCGGAGGTTGGGAATCGAACCCACCATCTCCCGCTTATGAATCCAAAGCGCTAGCCATTAGACCGGTTCCTGTTCATATCCCTATTCTCATTTGAAAAGCATAGAATAGAAACAGATAATATTTTCCTCCGCCTTTGTTCAAAGGGTTTTATGGCTATACCTGGGCGTCGGGTCCGCAAGACCCTAGAAACCTCTTCTACCGATACTTCATTTCATACTTTTCAATGAATTGGAAACTATCAAAAAATTTCACATATTCCTGTGTTCTTTTACTATAGTAATAATTCTACAGATAAAATCAATTAAAAAATAAAATAAAAAAACCAACAGCATAAAGGCTTTTGAAAATATTCAAAAGACGTCATCGAATCTCTTTCTCTTGGCAAGCTATATTTCTAACAATGAATTGTTTTTCTTATTTTGCCTAATCTGTTTTATTGTAAAATACATTATCCAACTATAAGCAATTAAAAAATAACAAGGAATAAAAACAGACAAAAAGAACAGTTCGAATAAGCAAAATCAATTACTTTAATGTTTTAAGCACTTATTTCTCCGATTGACATCGCATAATCAAAATTTTCATCAGAACCTTTTTTGTAGAGCATTTAGTAAGCTTTCTAATGGTGTTCTTCTGTTTACCAAGATTCTCAACCTTTTTCGAGATATTAAGGAAAATATACAAAGTTACCAAAACTTTTTATGTCTGTTAATAAAATATTTTATTCTAACCCTTCCTTAACTCCAATCGTAACATAACTTTCAACATATTAGTTTTAATGAAAGTAGAACATGCAGATAAGGTTTCAACTGAATCCAGTGATTCTATGTACCCAAACCAAAAACGGTATTCAAAAAATATTTTTCCAATTTTTTCGAAAACGGTTAAAGCTATCGCCTTGAAAATGGTTTCATTCGTTTTCCTAGCCCAAGAAGCCTATAAAAAGAGTACTTACAAGCTTATGAACTCAAAAATGTAAGCGTTACGATTTTTTTTGCGCGAATTTCGCCCCAAACGCCATCTTCCAGTGGGCGGATTTTGCTGGTTAACGAACTTGACCTTTCAAATTGGACGACGGATTTTTGTACCAAATTTCATCAAAATCGGACCATTCGTCTTCTACCTAGAGAGCGAACAGACAAATATATATATATATATATATATATATATATATAAATAAATATATACATATATATATATATATATACATATATATATATATATATATATATATATACAAATTTGAACCACCGTTATTTTCGGTTTCTAGGGGTTCTGAAACGCGAAATTTTCGTGTCGGCACTTCCGGATTGTTTCATTGTATCAACCTTATAAGCGGGGTTCCTCCCTATGGGGGAGGGAGGAACCGCGCTAAAAGGATTACACTTAAATAAAACACAAGAAAAAAAAATTGTTTGAAAAAAAAAACACATAACATGAAGCAACATCATTTACAATAAAGACAGAAGAAAAAACGTTTTTAGAAGAATACGTATAATTATATCTTCGAATAATAGCTCAGTGTTTTGAGATGTGTAAGAAGTATTTCGATGTATTGGCTACCCTCTGTTAGTAAGTCATGTAAGCGTGGGGAATTGTCAAGTTGCTGAGTTGTCTACAGTCGGTCAGTATGTGATTGACAGTTAGTGTTCGGTTGTACTGTCGGTCTTTCTTTTCTGTCTAGTAAGTATGAATGGGTAAGTCGGATGTGTCCTATCCGAAGCCTGGATAGGATGACTTCCTCTCTTCGGGAGAATTGTTCTTTTATTCAGGTTTTGGTTGTGTTTTTGATTTCCCTTAACTTGGAACTACTTCTCAACCAATGTCTTTCCCAATCGCACAGTAAGTTAGTTCGTAAAGTTTTGGTCAAGTCTGACGACGTCACACTGTTTACATCCGGCACGGGTCGGTCTGTAGCCAGTTTTGCCTGTGCGTCCACAGCTCGAGTCCAGGTAGCCATAACAGTGTAATGTGTTTGTTTTTATTTTGAAGAATGTTGATTTGAGTGAATATGTTTTGAATAATAGGGTGTGTGTTATAAATGTTCTGTAAGGAGATTAAGGAACTTAAGGAATCTGTACAAACCCTGATCATGTCTGTTTCTTTATCATGGACGTTAGTCAGTGCCAAAAGTATTCCGCAAAGTTCTGCTGTATATAATGTCGCCTGTTCTGGTAATTTAATTTGGTTCGTATTGTTCCTTACAATGGCAGCTGCTCCTGTTCCAGAGTTTGTCTTGGATCCATCGGTATAAGTGTACAATGTGCTTGGATTTTGTCTTATTATCGAGTTGAATGTATTTTTGAATAATGATGTGGAAGTCGGTTCTGTCTTTTTATATTTTGTTTGAGTCAAGTCAATCCTTGTTCCTTAATCTCCAAAGTGCTGTGTCACTGAATTTATATTTAAGGATTGAATAGTCGGCTAAAATTGAATTCCTTCTATCTTCTAGAGATCTTACAATAAAAGGTTTTCTTTTAAAATTCAATTCTACGTATTTCAAAATTTTTATTTTTTATTTAAATTTTAACATCCATTTATTATTAACTACGAATTTTAGGACGGTTTATCTATAGGTTACCACCCTTTTCTAGCCAGGATAGGGGTGATGCCTTTTCTTTTTTCAAAAGAAAAGCCACCGCCCCTAGTGGGAATCGAACCCACGACCTTTGGCATGGAGTGTAAAGAGCTCACGCCTTAACCCTCATGGCTACCGGGTCTCCTTTTTATTATTATTTTTTTTTTTTTAAACGTCTGACACAGGTCGTTCCAAGTTCTTTTGACCTTATAAAAAATGTAGAGCATAACATATCACGCCTGTACTGCAGCGGGGGTTCTCCTGCCAAGGCGCAAAGGCTTTCTGCAGGACTGGTCCTGAATCCAGAAGAGACCTGGTGTAAGACCGATAGAATGTAAGCATGGTGCATTTGTCAGCACCCCATTTTGTATTGCTAAGGATTCTTAACAAATTCAATGATTTTTTGCATTTGGTGAGAAGTCCTTTCAGGTGGGATAAACATGTTAGTTTTTTGTCTAGTTTCATTCCTAAGAAAGTAAGTAAGTCAGTTTTGTCAATGATTGTCTGATGTAATGTTAAGTGAGCTCTTTGATTTTTTCTTTTGTTTGAGAAGATTATGTATTTCGTCTTTTCTCTAGAGAATTTAAATCCTGTTAAGGAGCACCACTTGTCTAATTCATTTAATGTGTTCTGTATCTGTTGTTTACCTGTCTTGACATCTGTGTATGTGGTGTAGATAAGGAGGTCATCAGCATACAGGCAATACAACACTCCTTGAGTTATACATCTAGTAACGGAATTTATTGTGATATTAAAGAGAGTCTTACTCAGGACACCTCCTTGAGGCACTCCATTCTCCTGTAAAAACTCATCTGAAAGAGCAGTGCCTATTCTCACTCTGAATGATCTTCGGGAAAGATAGCTCTTCAAGTAAAGCATGACTTGACCTTGTACACCCCATTCAATCAGCTGAGACAGGATAAGTCTTCTCCACATTCTGTCATAGGCTTTTTCGAGGTCCAATGACACCGCTAATATAGAGCTTTTGTTTAGAAAGGCATCTAAAATGTCATTTTCTAGCCTAGCAATGTGGTGCATGATAGAATGCATTAGCCTAAACCCACATTGAAATACTGAGAGAAGGTTATTGGTTTCTAAAAACCATATAATTCTTTTATTTACAATTTTCTCGAGTATTTTACCACAACAATTAGCCATACTAATTGGGCCTGAAACTTGAGGCTAAATTACTATCTTTCCCTTTCTTTAGTATATGAGTAACTATAGATTCATTCCAGGAGTGAGGATAGGCACCGCTCGGAAATATTTTGTTAAATATATTTAGGAGAGTGACGAGGCCTGTGTTGGGTAGATTTTTATACATATCGTAAGTCAGTCTGTCAGATGAGTTGTCGAAAGTGCGTGTTTTAGTTCGTCTAAGGTAAACGGGTCATTCAAAGGATGGTTATGTTGGTTCGTAATGGGGAGGGCAATAGTTTCTACATTATTTTTGTACTGTAAGAATTCGTCCATGTAGTTCTCGTTGCTGGATATTTTGGCAAAATGTATGCCTATACATACGACTCACCTCTGCCCAAGAACAGGGACATTCGCTAACATAGACATAGCCTTATGTACACCTTCAGTTTATACACGATTTTCATGGGAAGTGAGTAGTGACTCTCATGGGAGTGATCACTTTCCCTTCCCATCTTTATCAAAGAGAATACATTCACACCCACTTTCCATGGAATGGCTCCATGGAATAATACGATACAACACAAGAAAAGCTGACTAAGAAAATTTCTGAAGCCACATTACTAACGGACTAATGACTTCACAAACACGGACGGTTCAAGGACTTAACTCGGCAATCATTGAAGCAGCAAACGCAAGCATTCCAATGACAAAGAATACATACAGAAAATCACCTGTTCCTTGGTGGAATGATGATTGCAAGACAGCCATTAGAAATCGGAGAAGAGCTCTTAATTTATTCTGTAAAAACCCATCTGACGTGAACCATCAAAATTATAAAAGGGAAAAGGCAAAGGCCCAGTGGACTGTGAGAAACAGTAAAAAGAAATGTTGGGTAGATTTCGTATCAAACCTGAACAGAAACCCACCCAAACAAGAAATATAAAAGAGATTTAAATAAAAGTAGAAATATATCGTCACTCAAATTTCACAACAGCGCAAGTCAATTTTCCTAACTTTTCAGGAGAGCAATAAAACTGTAATGATCTGTTACTTGGAAAAATTGTATGCAATTTGCCAAAGATGCGATGCATAAAACCAATAATAATAGTAATAACTTGCAACTTTTGAGGATTTCCGACTTAAGACATATTTTCGGTAACATTTAATCGAAAAACCTTGTCTGAATGGCCTAAAATAGATGAGAGGGATCACAAGGTTATGCGGAAGTAATAGTCAATTTTAGCGTGTTCTATTGTTTTGTTTTTTTAAATCTATTACCATCATGTCCGGGAGATAATAAGGATTCTAAAGATACCTGGAATGCGTGTAAGGGTAGCACACCACTCGTCACAGTAGGCGTGTCAGGGTTTTCCCTTGGCATTCCTGAGGTTTGTGGGCCGTAGGGTTTCCCGGCAATTTCTTAGAAGAGGAAATGCTGGCTATGGCACACTCTTTGCGCCGGTGCTGTGGGTTAAGTCATTTTGTTTTAGTCTGATGATCTGAAATACTTTAGTATTGTACAAAGTTATTACATAATAACTTTCTAATATCTAAAACATTCTTGGGGCTATGGAGCTTTGGCTTTTAGCTGTGGTTTTCAGAATTAAAAGGTAGTATATTTGGTCAATTTAAAATATTGTAATTTATATCATTCCTATTTATTTTTTTTATAACATTTATTTTATGTAGATTAATTTGATACTAGAAAATATATTTTCAGAACAACAAATGTCAAAAATCCTCTCAGAGTTAGCGAAGGAAGGTGTAATAAGCTTTGGAGTTAGCTATCTTGGTGAAATCATCTTGGGTCCTGCTGGTGTTTTTCTAGGTAACTATGAATATAATTAATAATATTATTTCACTCTCTTACTTCTCGGCAAGACTCACTGTGCTGTTGGCTAAACGAGAAATTTTCTTCAAGCTTCATAGCTGGTTTCCTCAGATAATACAAGATAGGAAAAACACTTGTTTGTTAGCTGAAAGCAAGAAACTAGCATCATGTACCATCTGAGGAACTTATCTATAATGTCGGAAAAAATTTGTGGTATAGTACTTTACTGCTGGTGACATCTGCCGAGAAGTAAATAAAAAATGAAATATCAAATCGAAGAAGTTAAAAAGAAAATAATAATATATTATAATAATAATATATTATTATATATTAATAATATATTATTAATTATATATTATTATAATAATAATAATTATTATATATTATTAATATATTATTAAAACTTATTTTTTTAAAGTTTATAGTAAATCTTCATCCTTGAAGAATTTTATGCTTCATTCTTTAAGAATTTGATTGAAACAAAACAAAAATTATGATTTTAGAAGTATTCCTTACACATACATCAACCCAACAAACTATAATATTAAAACTTAGAAATGTTGTGGAGTTGTGAAATCTGTGACAGTAGGCGTCCTTGGCAGCCATGACAGTTGAGATTAAATTCAAATTCTTGACGTATATGCTAAATCAACCTCCAAAAAGTGTTGCCGATTATTAAATCTATATAAAGAATCAATAAGAATAATGATTACTTATTATTTAGCATCCAATTAAAGAATACAATATTACACACACCTAATGTTTATTAATACTTACACAAACGTCTATTCCCAGTTATTTGCAATTTTCGCAGAAAGCTGATCTGGACAGTAATACTAATTTGATTGCTTTGAATACATTTTTATTAGAAATAAAAAGCACACCATTTTTTTCACCTTATTGTCCTTTAAAAATAATTATCTTTGTTAGTTTTGCCTAACAGAGGAATCAGTTATAGATTTGCTTTGCATTTTACATAAATGACACAAATGGATTTTTAAAAGCTGCTTAACCCTTTAACGTGCACATTTCGCTAGCTATGTTGGAATTTTTTTAATTTATATTTGGGAGTCTGGGGGGCATCCATTTACTAAATATCAACCCAGGATGTTAAAAAAAAAATTGTATCCACAAATACGGGGCCGGCCGCTTGAGCGGCCCTTGCCCATTCCAGGCATCGGGAATCCCCGATATGCAACGCCCGCGATACTTTGTAAAGCCGATTCCAAGTAGCAAAGATCCCGAAAATGAAAATGGTTTATTCAATGGCGTTACCCTAAGATTGGCAGCCCACAATATCATTTAAGACAGAATTGAGAAAAACATTTTATTAGCAATGCCAAAAAAAGTATTTTTTCCTTCCAGCCTCATGAGAGTAAGGTCAATGAATAACATGTAAGCGAAATACTCATTTCAATTAAAATCAATTAATTCCTAATCTAGAATGTATAAAAGAATTATTACATACTTTGAAACGATTTCTGGATAAGATGAGTAATCCAGAGAGCCAATAATGCACGGCCAACACTGACACAAGACGAGTACGGGAATGGGCAAGGACTGCTTTAGCGGTCAACTTCGTCATATATCGGCTCCTCGGGCCCAAGACTTCCAAATTCTATTTTTTGGCATACCCCGGCATCTAGCAGGAAGCATTGGAACCAATTCCGCCTCACTCGCATCATTTTTTAATTTCAGCGAGCAGTGGCCGCTCAAGCGGCCCTTGCCCGTTAAGGGGTTAATATTATTGTTTTTATCAAAAGCTCATAATAAGTACAGTAAAACCTCTCATATCCGACCATGACGGGACCGGGCCATGGTCGGAACGGCCAAAAGGTTGTATATCGGGAGGAGGGAAAAAAAACCCCCTTTCAATGATATAAAAACAGCTATAATGTACAGTACATACTGTAATACAACTTTATAGTAATTGTAAAACTGTTGCTATGTACCTTTCAAATATTTACTCTTTTGAAAAGATGAACAAAATTTAAGCATTCTTTACTTACAGAATTCAGTTATACATTTTTGTTTCAATTTTGTTAATCTTGAATTCGCAGAAGTGTACCTCCACTTTTTTGCCCACAATACATCCATTTGGATGTTGCTCGATGTATTTCAGTATGTATGTTTGAAACTAAGGACTAACTTGCTCAGCTGATATTGGTGAACACCCTGAATCCTACCAATGAGGAGCTCATCTCATCTTGCAAGACTGCTAAGGAGGTATGGGACATTTTAACATCTGTGTATGAATTGAGTTCAAGCCAGAGAGTTCATAGACTGTTGGAATCATTCTTTTCATATGGTATTATGAGTACAGAAGGAGTTGTATAGCACAACTTCAGCGAGATTTCAATGAACTCAATGTGGAATTGAAAAGGCTCTCCAAGGCTGAACTTCCTGATATAATATTGATGGGGCGAGCCATGTCAACACTCCCCCCTCATTATTTTGAATTTAAAAGTGTATGGGAAAGTGTACTCATTGCTGAAAGAACTCTTTGCAGTCTGACTGAACGATTGAGATTAATAGAAATGTGTTTACCCTCAAAAGACAGTCAAGATCAACAACTTGCACTTTTAGCTAAAATGTCATTAATTCAAAAGGGTAATAGAGAGGATGGGAGCAGTGAAGGATCTGGTGATCCCTCCATCAGGATGTTACAAGTGCAAACAGGATGCCCATTGGGCTCGAGGCTGCCGTACCCGTAAAATTAATACCAAAGACGTTCTTCTTCAGGACTCAAAAGGACGTGCCTTTATTTGTGATAATTATCTTATTGTCTGCCGAGATAATGATCTATGGGTGGTAGATGGTGGAGCGACACAGCATACGACGAATCTGAATCGCTATTTCATGCGCTTCAAGAAATTTGTGAGGCCTGTGCATATTCAAGTTGGGAATCACAAGTTCATAAAGGCATATGGAAAAGGGGACATACTTGTTGCTATGAAGATTGGTGCGAAGTGGACTACTAATCATCTGAAGGACGTTGGTATGTGACTGATGTGAGCCGAAATTTTTTTTTTTTTTAACTGCTCTTTGGAACGGGGATATGAATTTTTTGCCAACAAAGATGGTTGTAAGCTAACCAAAGAAGGTCAGACATGCTTGACTGGAAGAAAAATGTTGAATGGGTTATATGTTCTTGACATGAAATTCCATGCTCGACAGAAGGCTAGAGAAATACTGTTAGCATCAACGACTGGTCCAGAATCCATGCAGTTGTGGCATCAACGTCTCTGCCATCAGAACAAGCATCAAGTGAAATCAGTCAAGAAGCGACTGGAGATGACTCCATTGGTAAGCAATGAGGAAAATGTGCAACCTGGAACTGAGGCACCCAGTGTTGAGAACGATACTAATGTCCGCCGTAGTATTCGTGATAGACATATGCCATCATATCTCGCAAATAACTATGTATTTATAGCTGAAAGAGATCTTACTGTACAGGAAGCTCTTGGAAGTGGTGAAAGTAAAATGTGGAAGCAGGGAATGAAAAATGAGTTTGATTGCCTTGCAGAAGATGGGACTTGGGATATTGACAGTCTACCTCCAGGCAAGGAAGTCATTGGAAATAAATGGGCATTGAGAGTCAAGTGCAAGCCTAAAGATTCTGTTGGTCAAAATAAGGCCCGCTTAGTTATGAAGGGTTATACCCAGAAAAAGGATGTGGATTTCGGACAAACCTTCAGAACATCCCAAGCGACTACCAGCTGGCAGACTCTCTTAAGAAGAATCTACCAGCATCATCCTTCTTAAATAACTGGAGTCTTGAGTTTGGGGGAAGGTGTTGGAGCTACCAGTTGAATCAAACTCAAGACAGATGTTTTATAATCATATGTTTTTATTTTAGTCCAACAATTGCTAGTTACAATAAAAGTGCTTTTTCACAAATTAGCTCAATCAATAGTTTCAATCATGGCAAAATATCTTTTTCAAAGCCTTCTGAAGGGTGGTTTGACTGATTTTGTCCCAACCTGCAGCAACGAACACTAGGTCGGATATTGGGAGGAGTCAGTTATGGGAAGGTCGGAAATGAGAGGTTCTACTGCAGTTTCATCAGAATATAACTCTGTGAATAAATTTTGATTCTCATAGAATGGTTTTCAGCCATTAATTTCTAGAAATATTTTTGTTTCTAACTTCAGAAAAACATTCTTTTTACATTTTGAAACTTAAGTCTTATAAAATTTAATTAAATTTTCCCCCTTTATTATATTTTCTGTTTGTTTAAATTAGAGCTTATCATCTTAGTTACGAAGCTCTAAAATAAATAAATAAAATAAAAAAAAAAATGTCCCCCACTCTCAATACTTTAAGCACATCACTGTTTTGAATTATCAGTGAATTCTTCACATCTTCAATAGATATAAGAGAATATCTTTTCTTTTTATTATCCACCTATAATTCCATGCATTCAAAACAAGGTAGTTCCTTCATAGTTTCTTTAACAACATTCCCAGCAAAATATTCAATTACTCCATGAGAAAATAAAGATAGGGTTTTCGATATATTTTCATTCTCATTAAAAAGAAAGTCAATTTCTAAAGTTTCATTTGTTTCTTCAAGTTATAAGTTTGCATTGCTCAAAGGATCTACTCATGCTGAGACACTTCTGGTAAGCTAACTGAAGCACTTTGATTATTGTTATTTCGTGAAAAATTTCGGATACCAGAAAAAAATAATTCCAAGTGATCTTGACTTAATCGTCATCGTGGATCAAAGAAACTGGTCACGTTGGAAGAGACAAATAACTCTTGTGTTGAAGCATCATAAAGTAATCTGATGTTGTCAGTGGTGATACGAAGTTGTTGTAAGATGGTTCCAATATGGATGAGTTTGAAACTAAGGAGCATACTTACGGTGAGGATATTGCTCAGTTGATATTGGTGAACACTCTGAATCCTACCAATGAGGAGCTCACCTCATCTTGCAAGACTGCTAAGGAGGTATGGGACATTTTAACATCTGTGTATGAATGGAGTTCAAGCCAGAGAGTTGATAGACTGTTGGAATCATTCTTTCCATATGGTGGTCAGCGTGATTTCAATGAACTCAATGTGGAATTGAAAAGACTCTCCAAGGCTGAACTTCCTGATATAATATTGATGAGACGAGTCGTGTCAACACTCCCCCTTCATTATTTTGAATTTAAAAGTGTATGGGAAAGAGTACCCATTGCTGAGAGAACCCTTTCCAGTCTGACTGAACGATTGAGATTAATAGAAATGCTTTTACTCTCAAAAGACAGTCAAGATCAACAACTTGCACTTTTAGCTAAAATGGCCGTAATTCAAAAGGGTAATAGAGAGGATCATCCGGCTCTGAGAAATTTATTATTCAGCATGACAAGACATGAGGCCCATGTCGAGGTCAGCGTTTCCCTCCATCAGGATGTTACAAGTGCAAACAGGATGCCCATTGGGCTCGAGGCTGCCCTACCCGTAAAATTAATACCAAAGACATTCTTCTTGAGGACTCAAAAGGACATGCCTTTATTTGTGATGGTGATCTCAATGTCCGCCGAGATAATGATCTACGGGTGGTAGATAGTGGAGCGACACAGCATATGACAAATCTGAATGACCAATTCATTTGCTTCAAGAAATTTGTGAGGCCTGTGCATATTCAGGTTGGGAATCACAATGTCATAAAGGCATATGGAAAAGGGGACATACTTGTTGATATGAAGAATGGTGGGTAGTGGGCCACTAATCATCTCAAGGACATTTGTTATGTGCCTAATGTGAGTCAGAATTTATTTTCTTTGTACTGCTCTTTGGAACAGGGATATGAATTTTTTGCCAACAAAGAATTAAGCTAACCAAAGAAAGTCAGACATGCTTGACAGGGAGAAAAATGTCAAATGGGTTGTACGTCCTTGACATGAAATTCCATGTTTCGCAGAAGGCTAGAGAAGTACCGTTAGCATCGACGACTGGTTCCAAGCAGTTGTGGCATCAGCGTCAGTGCCATCAGAACAAGCAACATGTGAAATCAGTCATGAAGCACCGGGGGCTCACTGTGATAGATGAGAGTATAGTTCGGAAGCAGGCAATGCGAAATGAGTTTGATTGCCTTGCAGAAGATGAGACTTAGGATCTTGACAGTCTATCTCCAGGCAAGGAAGTCATTGGAAATAAATGGACATTGAAAGTCAAGCAAAAGCCTAATGATTCTGTTGATGATCAAAAAGAGGCTCGCTTAGTCATGAAGTGTTATATCCAGAAAAAGGATGTGGATTTTGAACAAAACTTCATCACATCCGAAGCAACTACCAGCCGGCAGACCCGCTTAAGAAGAGTCTACCAGCATCATTCTTCTTGAATAATAGGCCTCTTGGAGTCTTGCGTTTGGGGGAAGGTGTTGGAGCTACCCAGTTGAGCCAAACTCAAGACAGATGTTTTCATAATCATATGTTTTTATTCAGTCCAACAATTGCTAGTTCCAATAAAGCTGCTTTTAACAAATTGGCTCAATCAGTACTGTACTGAAGTAGTATTTAACGGTCTATTAAATCTATATATATAAAAATAAATAATAAGTCTTATTTGTGAGAGGTATCCTGTTTCCTATTATTAAGATATAAATATATTTTGATAACTTTTTAAATAATTAATTAATTTATATTTTCTGCTTGTAGGACCAATTGCATGTGCCGTTCTCTGTTGGAACTCAAATTCCGATGTGCGTAAATGTTGGGAAGATCTTCGAAAAAATAATACCTTTGGAGAATTGGTTGTGCTCGTTATAAATGTTGCTTGTGCAATATTAAAAAATTATAAATTAAGTGATCTTTTTAAGCTTGCTTTGAAGATTGCAAAGATAATTGCAGGAATTTTTAGCCGTTCAAAACAAATGTGCGCCTACAGGGCATTGGAGAATTAAGCGACCTACTAAAATTGTGGAAGACTGTGACAATGAAATGGTATTGGGTTCTTGTGTAGTTGAAACTATGCAAGTTTAATTTTAGATTTGGAATAATTGAGCAAAAGATAAATGTAACAAACCATTTATAGGTGTACTATGAAGAAAAGAACCAAGTAGTGCGCTCATGCTGCCTCCAGCCCATGTGAGGGAAGGCCTATCTTCCTTCTAGCCCTGCCCCTCCTGGTTCTTTTGTTCTGGTTCGAACTATAATAAGTAAATGTGGCATATGGTATTTAATATTACACAATATGAAATCATAAAAAGAAGAGACGATTTTTAAACCAAATGAAAAGAAGAATATCATGGATTCAAGAATTGATTTTTCCAAACAAATCAAACCTCGGAGTCGAGGAAGATTAACTTAAGTGGATTATTTTGCAAGTTGTTTCTTTTTTAGAATGTTTCATTTTTGTCATTCTTGGATTATTTTTTTTTCTTTTTTAACTACCTTTGTTTTCTACATTTACTGTAATTTTTACGTGCTCTAGCATATGTATTCTTGTATTGAGCAAGTCGTTTTAGTTACGAATGCTCTTAAATAAATAAATAAATCATAAACAGATGTAGAGTTGCTCCTTGTATTCATTCAATATTAATTTAATAATTAATATGTTATTCAAAAACAAGATTTGATATATTCTATTTTTTAAGGGGGCATTCCTTAGAAGTTTTTGTATCAGGAATTTGAATGCCTGTTTTTTTTTTTTTTAACTCTGTATTCTTTTATTTCTGTCTCTTAAAACTATTCATTATTTCAAAAAACAAATCTTGTGACCTCAGACCTACTGTTCCTCCTAAAAACCTTCTTCACCTTTACTTTAAAAACCAGATCCCAAGCCAAACATTTATCCCTCCAAACTCTTTTGCTCAAAAACACATCTCGGGAAAATAAAAATTACTTTTTTGACGAATACTTTATTTTTTTATTATTCATTCTTTATTAGAGCTATTATCGAAACAAGTAGTCTAACCCGAAGCTGTGTTCTTTAGTTAATTCGTACTTAGTTTCAGATAATCTTTAATTCTTTGCAGTGTTCTTCCATAGATTTAATGTTTGCTAAATGCAGGGGGTCAAGAAAGCAAACAAATTCTTTGGAAAGAATTTAGTTTCCTTTCTCTTGTCAATAGTATTATCTAATTTAATTTTTTGACACTGAAATTTATTTTACTCTTTCTTTCATTAATTGTATTATATGAAATAGTTTTTAATATTGAATTATGCATAACTGTTTATTTGATACAGTTAGTGTAAAAAGTATTGGAACACCCATATTTTATTTTTTTAACATTTGTGACTCAAATAGTGGTGCTTCAGGTAAACAGAAGGCAACACGGTGATAAGGGGATAAATATTCCCTGAAAATCAACATCAAAAAATGGTATTTGTGTTATTTATTAACATTTAAACAATAAAATGCAATTTTCTATGTGTAAAACGTATTGTAGCTGGACTTTGGACGGGATTAATCCCATATTATCCGTGAACTTTGTCCGGCAGGATGACCCGGTGTTTTATGTGTTAGAATCAGATTGTTTTAGTTCAATTTTTTTACATTGGCCTGAAAGAAAGACAAATCTCTGATGGAATGCAAAAAAATATAATTACACTTCATAATGAGGGCAAATGCTTGCGAGAAGTTTGAAAAATTGTAAACCTCAGCCATGTTTCTGTATCAAATATATGAAATCTGTATACTACAACCAACTCTTAGGCAGCAAAACATTCCATCAGGAGATTGACGAGACTCACTGTATGTGATGAAAGATCAATTTTAATAAAAGCACACTCAAAAGCACGGCTGTTTGCACCAAAACTTGTAACTGAAATCTGGAAAATCATCTTACAAGACATATGTAGTAGTAAGTTACATCTGCTTCCTACTGCTGTATCAGCACTTCCTAAAACTGACTGAAGGACGCTGGGTATATATACAGGACTCCCTACTCCAGCAAGTCAGTCGATTGGTCGCTGGCAGGCTCTACGGGCACCCCCGTTCTCGTGTACATGTATTAGTGTATAATTGCTTGTAATCTTGTAGAAACCTTTTTGTATTTGTTACGTGAAATAAACCCTTTTTAAAAAGCCTAATCTAGCTTATTATTACATAACTAGTACAGTAAGAAATTATCTCAGGGAAAATGAAGTACGCGGGCGAACCCTTACTCATATTTGACTGTAGACACCAAGCCCCGAGATTTGAGCTCTTCATTCGGCCTCCTCCACACGTTTTGTCAACTTCTTTGGCTAAAAAGTTCTATTTTGTACTCTAGAACACTTTAAATCCACTGCCAGTATTCAGCAGGATGGTTAACACTATGTTTTGCATAGCAAAGTATTGTCTATTTGTTAACTTTACTTACAATAAAGTTCTTCGGTACTGTTCGACTGCGTAATTAATTTTTCCTGAGATCATTTCTTACTGCAGTGCTACTTATGTCTTGTAAGATGATTTTCCAGATTTCAGTTACAAGTTTTGGTGCTAACAGCCATGGTTTTGAGTGTGCTTTTGTTAAAATTGATCTTTCATCACATACATTGAGACTCGTTAGTCTCCTGATGCGATGTTTTGCTGCCTACACACCTTGTCCCTTCAATGTCATATTTTTGACAAGTACCTAGTAAGGGACTGGAAAACCTCTGGAACGAACATTCCAAACCCTAAGTCCCTATGAAATCTAGGCCGATTAGTCATCCCAGACTGTTTTACTTCGAGATAGCTATGATACCCTCATCTGCTCTCCAATTATCCCGAACGCTCGGCCATGCAACAGGAACGACAAGAAATAGAATACAGCTCGAGAGAAATCCACGAGCCATCCAAACACCAGCTGCTGATATGCTTAAAAACTGCCTGTTTCGAAGGAGAAATACGCCTAATTTTTTTTCCCACCCTCCAAAATTTATTAATATCTCCATAAAGAGCTCCAGGCCCAAGGATTGAAACAAGCGGACCTTAACACGTTAACTGGGGTATAGGTCCCGGGAGACCTATTCGACTGATTTAGTTATGTGCGGGAGCATTGGCTGAGCGACGTGATTTCTGTGCGGCATATTTTTTATTTTTTTAATGGCGTAAGTTTGTTTCCGAATCTTTCTTTTATATATATAAGTTAATATTCAAATGATAAAATAAATATTTAGCACGTTTTTCCGTATAGGTCCCCCGGGACCTATACCGCACTCAACAAATACATTATTAGCAGTATGCGGCATAGGTCCCGGGGGACCGATACGGAAAAACGTGCTAAATATTTATTTTATCATTTTAATATTAACTTATATATATAAAAGAAAGATTCGGAAACAAACTTGCGCCATTAAAAAAATAAAAAATATGCCGCACAGAAACAACTTGTCGATGCTTGTTTAGAGATTTGTGCGGTTGAAGTTCTCCATCAGTCTCTCATATACACTTGTAGCGTGCGTTTGTCCTTTCTTTCTATTATGTCTTCCAGCGCAAAAAAAAAAAAAAAAAAAAAAAAAAAAAAAAAAAAAAAATTAGAAATGGCGGCTAAAGTTATTCAAGAAGACGTAGAAACTAGTAATAACACAGTGGAGACCGGAGATAACTCGGCTGAAATATTTGCATCCTGCAGTAATGAAGCCGTTGTTACTTCTCGGTCTACTAGGCTTTCGTCTAGCGTGAACTACTCCCCAAATACTTTGTCGGATATTGATAATTTAATTGACAGTGATGATTCTGATATTGATAAAACGTATTGAGCATCTTCCTCAGAGGACTGCGAAACATCGGAATCTTGCAGTGGCCTTGAAACATCGGCTTCTAGTGCTTGTACGACTCTAGCTAGCGATCTTGTGAGTAACAATATTGATTCCTCTAGAGTTTCCTAAATGTGTATCCAGTGTTTTAATAGGTATCACAACTAATTTGTTTCTATAGTTTTTGTTTGTATAAAATAAATGTTTATCCAGAGTTTTTTTTTATTACATACCACAATCTTCATTTGCTAATGAAATAAACCATGATGCCACGAAAGGAGGTGAATTTGCACAAATATCCTAGCCCATATTTATTAGCATAAATACAAACTGATAAAATGAATAATTACTTTTGACTGTTCTATTTCTAAAATGTGTATCGACTTACTGCGTTGGCAGAAGCTTCTTCAATGATTATTAAAATGTTTTCCGCAAAAACAAAGTCTGCAAATGCTTTTATAAGATTTGCAGATAATTTTTGGATTTTCTACAAATAAAGGTAATTATAGGACCCGGGGGACCTATGCAGCACAGCTGGGTAAGACTTGAATAGGTCCCCGGGGACCTATTCGTCATATGTTCGTCAGCTGGACCTGTTGACCACCAGCAGCTAACGTGTTAACCATCTGAAGCGGGTTTGTAGCAGGTAAGCTTACTACTCGAAACTCAACAAAAATATGAGATTTTTGTAATAGATACCCGTCGTTGCCCATGTTTTTGGATGGTTTGTTCAAATTACTGACAAAAATTTAAAAAAAATAAATAAAAATCGCCTTCTCAGTTTTAACTTATTTTACTCGTTAAAACTTATTTTACTCGTTCGACCACATCCTAAGACCATTGTTTTTTTTTTTTTTTTTTTTTTTTAATTTTAAAATAATTTCTGTAGGCTGGACCGGCTTTTAGTAGAAAAATGCGTTTTTTTATGTTCGGGGAAAGTCTGGCTTACTGAGGATTTCCCCTGTATCCTTCATATCTTATTAAAAGACCATTAATTATAAAATCATTTTTTAAATTTTGTTTAAAATTATTATTTTTTTAAAAATCTCTCTTATCCTTTCACTATTTCCCTTCCTAAGCATAAAATCGGATGAAGTGATTTTTAATCATCATTGTTTTATTTGCACCTTTATTGCTAGTTTTTATGGTTTTTTTTTGTTGGCTTACTTGTGCTTAAGGGCAAAAAACTGCGAGGTCATCATTGCCCGGTTTTTTTTGTGATGGTGGGGGCTCAAAAAGAAAAGCTTGAACTTCTTTAATCACAGCATCCCGAATAATTAAATTAATAATCTTTTGTCAATATTTCTTTGTTGTTTGAGATGGGGCGAACTAATTAAACAGCTAGGAAGCTTGTTTACTTTTTCAGTTTTATTTTCTTGTATTCCTAAAAATCATCTACTAATTCCATTTTAAATGACTATTTGATAACGATTATACTTTCATATTATTAGTTAATTTAAAGTTATGGAGCTCCAATATTTTTTTAAAAATTATTAAATGTGTAACAACACGAAAAAGAAAGTAGATAAACGTAAACGTATAATAATAATAATCGCTACAGTTTTAGCATAAAGTAGACAAACGTAATATTAAAGAAAAACGACAACCCGGCAACTCCGGTATGGTCTAGTGGCTAGGATACCTGGCTCTCACCCAGGAGGCTCGGGTTCGATTCCCGGTACCGGAAAATACTTTTTTTCTCTTGGAGGCAATATCAAACATTTGAAAATCATATCTTTTACTAAACATTCAGTTATTTCTTAAATTTGACGAAATTTAATAAGTTTGAACGAAACAGAATATTTGTTTCAATCATATTTATTACTTCTATCCTTAATTTCTTACTTCAAATAAATCTACCTCTAAGTTTTCAGAGTAATTTAGCTTCTTTATTTATAGGAACAAAAGTTAAAAGAAATTGCATTATAATAGATAAAATAATCGCTACAGTTTTAGCATAAAAATAGTGAAGCAAACAATTATTTTTTACGTGAATAATATAATATTCTAAATAAAGAACATTACCATTAGAAAATATTTAGAAAGTGGTATTAAATACAAATTGTAAAATATACTAGCTGCTGTAGTTAAAATGAAATAAATTTTCTTTTCTAAATTGAGACAGTTTTTATTTATTTGTTTTGTAGTTAGTAAGGTCCTTATTGGAGGTACATGTATTTCTTAATTATTTTTAAGTTAAACATAAGAGAGAAAGTTAATCAGTAGCATTTTTTTTATTATTATTGCTAAGTTTCTATTGTTAGGAGATAAAAATACGCTAATTTATTTTTTATGTCATATGAATATATTTCTGTAAGCACTATTTTTTCCAAGGGAATGCATTTACATTTTTAAAATTTCTTTGCAAGGTTCCAAATGTCCAATAACAGAAGGTAAGTAGAGTCCGTTTTCCTATATTGGTTTTAGTTATTCTAATAGATAAAATAATCGCTACAGTTTTAGCATAAAAAGAGTGAAGCAAACAAGCATTTTTTATGTGATAAATGTAATATTGTAAATAAAGAACAGTACCTTCAGAAAATATTAAATGAAAGTATTATTAAATATACATTGTAAAATATACTAGCTGATGTAGTTAAGATAAAGTAAATTTTCCTTTCTAAAACGAGATAGTTTTTATTTATTTCTTTTATAGTTAGCAAGACCCTTATTAAAAGTACATATATATTAAAAAAATGGGATCATATTTAACCTTTTGGGTCTTTTTGCGAAGACCACATCCAGTTACTTTTGAAGTAGCAGTAGTGATTGTATCAGTGATTTGGCACATGCGCATAACTCCTTTGCCTTCCTATTGGAGGATTGGATGACCAATTGCATTCGTTCTTGCTGGGAGTAAAGTAACCTTCAACAGTGAATTAGCTTTTGTTTATGAAAAAGCTCTGCTTATGTTTGTGAGAAAAATGAGTCTTTTACAATTAGTTCGCGATGTTCCTGACAAAGTAAAAGGGATTGGTTTCTTACTGGGAAAAATTAATGGAATCCTATTAATTTTAGCGAGTTGGATAGACTAGAGTCGCTACAATTAATATAATTCTATTAATTGGGAGTTGGATTGACTAGGGTTTTGATATTTTCTTGAGCGAGCGGAGCGTAGCGTAGCGAGCGGAAACGCATAGCATGTAATGCCTAATAAATGTAAAATATCCAAAAAAGAGAGAGAGAAAAGGAATAAAATATGTTTGTTTACAAATAACGTTGTTTGTTATCCTTCATAACCTGCAAAACAGTCAACTTTAAAGCTTAATAACTTATTTCATAGTTGAGAGAATTGATTTTGATCATATTAACCTTTTTATTAATAAATATTGCTTGCCATTATCTAATATGAATTATAACCGTAGATAACGAGTCAAGAAGTAGTAGATAACCAGCAAAGAACCTATAAGCTAATCAGTAAGTTTATCAGCGAGTACGAGTAACTGTTATAAATCACTACTGCTACTTCAAAAGTAACTGGATGTGGTCTTCGCAAAAAGACCCAACCTTTTTATTAATAAATATTTCTTGCCATTATCTAATATGAATCATAACCGTAGATAACGAGTCAAGTAGTAATTGATAACCAGCAAAGAACCTGTAAGCTTATCAGCGAGTACGAGTAACTGTTATAAATCACTACTGCTACTTCAAAAGTAACTGGATGTGGTCTTCGCAAAAAGACCCAACCTTTTTATTAATAAATATTTCTTGCCATTATCTAATATGAATCATAACCGTAGATAACGAGTCAAGTAGTAATTGATAACCAGCAAAGAACCTGTAAGCTTATCAGCGAGTACGAGTAACTGTTATAAATAACTACTGCTACTTCAAAAGTAACTGGATGTGGTCTTCGCAAAAAGACCCAAAAAGGGGTATTAATGATTTATCGGTAACTATACCTTTTGATTCAACCCTTAGTTTAGAGTATATAAATGCTTAAAATTGATTACTTTTTAACAATAACAGAAGAGTACTATTGTAACTTTTTTTTTTTTAACCCTTGGTTACTAACCTCGGGTCAAATTGACGATTGATAGGCTTCAATAATTCTATATATTATATTTATATGATAAATTTGATTATCCTAAGACTTATGGAATCTGTTTTTTATTGTATTCATATAATTATTCCTTATTTTTCAAGTTACGGGTCAATATGACCTGAGGTTAGTTTGAGTGGTATAAAGTAAGGTTAGTAACTAAGGGTTAAGTGTGTTTATCAACTATTGGGGTATTAACAACGGGCTATCTACAGGTTGCCACCTTTTCTTAATACCAACAGCACGTGGTCGGTCACTCATTCAGGTTCTGACTCAGCCCTATAACTTCGGTTATCAGTGGGAACCAGTGTTTTCAACGTGGCTATGGCCGTTGGCTGTACTAGTCTTGTCAGAATAACTGACATAAATAAAATTAAACAGTCAGGCAATTCTATATTGTTTATTTTTTTATATAGCACATCGACATCTAGGCCATTAGCGCCGAAATATTTATAGGTTTCCACCCTTCCTAAACATCCATGGTGTAGCAGGGAAATTTTTCAACCAACCTAGGAAATGAAAAGTCCGTCACGCAGGAGCTGCATAACTAAGCACTTTCCTCAGAATTTGGGTAGTGCAGATTGCATTCCTGAATAATTTTCTTAAAATATTCTATATAAATAAAATAAAAACATGAACTTAATAAATGCACAAAAACTTCATATTTTCGTCTTTTGAACTGTCCCAGGAAGAGGATACAGGACTGTAAAGGGACTTCCCCCTAGTGGTAGAAAGCGCTCCGAGCGGCGGCTTTGTCAACCAACTTCTGAAGAGCTAATTCTATCGAAATATAGTATAAAGTAAAGCCCCCTTTCCAATAGACCGATTTAGCTCATTTTTACAACACTTCTTTTTTATGAATTGCCCACGACATATACCGAGTTTCGTTACAATACCGCAGAAATTACGACCGGTATGATTACATTAGTAATTTGGGTCCAGAGTAAACCCCCCTTCTAATGAACCGATTTAGGGTAACTGCTCCTATTATTGACATACCCCCAATTATTGACACTCATACTTTCAATTAAAAAAATAAGCGTTTGGCGCCACCTATAAATTTAAACTTAGCACCAATGGGTTCGGAATCTTATCTACTTGTTTTCTGCCAAAAACAAGTTTGCTATAAAGAACACCACAGTTGAGGTCAAGATTTTCCCTTTAGCTTTGGAGATTTTCAGAGAATGTAGCTGATTTGCTAGTGTTTCTGCTTAGAAGGTGAGTGCTTATTTTTCGTATTTATCAGTCCCCATTTCTTTCTTTTTTAGCGGAACTGTTTCTGAAACAGTTTATAGTCTTTCTTAGATATAATGCAACCTTTTTAAGTGCTCATTTTGAATAAATAACGTTATTTTGAGGGTGTCAATAATAGGGTAGAGAAAAACCACCTTAATCCAATTATTGACACACTGTCAATAATAGGAATTTTGATGAAATCTTTGTTTTGGTGCCTAACAAACTGGATTTTTAATGCTCAACAAAACGGTGTTTTACTTTCCCAAAAATAATGAAGGGATCCAATTTTTGACAGGGGGTGTCAATAATAGGTACAAAGTATGTGTCAATAACTGGAATACATTTTTCCAATTATTGACAACCTCAAGTTGCCAGTTATTGACATAACTAATCCACTTATGCAAATTCGAAGTTTATCCCTTAAATAAATTCTCGTACCAACCTAATGAGTCTTTTTTCAGGCTCGACTACATTTGTATGATTCTATTATGTTGTGGATGTTGAGAAGGTCTGAAGTATGGATTTGGTTTCTAGGCATGTAAAATGGCTCCCATAAAGATCGAGTCACACTATACGTACTGTCTCCGACAGGCCACCGTCCAGCATCCGACAGGCAAAATATTCTTTAATTTATTTCCAATGAGATAGTTCACACTAGAGCGTTCCGTCACCGACACGCCAGTAAAGCCAAAATTATGCAGCTGGACGGTGGCCTGTCGGTGACGATACGTATAGTGTGAATCCACCTTAAGACACACTTATGTACTTCTAGGTTTTCACCTCTATGATTCGACCTCGAATTGCCCGAACTACTCGAACTTCTCCGATCTTTTAATCACTGATAGTGATTGGGAAATCGTCAACAGGAGTATCTGCAAACATAGACTTATTCGTAATTCGTTAAAGTTTACTGTGGTGTTCCTTTATGAGAACCCCCTTCTGAGAAGAGCACTTTATCCAAAAATGCAGCCAACATTGAATTCGAACTGATGATGAACCTGAGGAATAAGTGGTCACAAAAGAATCTCCTACAATTAGAGAAGCCAGAAATGCGGTTAATACATTTTAGAGCCAACGGCCATAGCCACGTTAAATGCACCGGTTTCCGTTCATCTTGAAATTTAAGCAGCTTCGGGAGCAGCCAGTACCTACCTGACTGAGTGACCGACCACGTTCTGTTGACATTATTAAAGGGTGGCAACCTGTAGATAGCCCGGCGTTAATAGCCTAAATGTTGATACGCCGTTAAATACACGCAGTGTTCTTATGTTAAACCACAAAGAGTTCGCCGTAAGTAGCTGGGAATATAGAAGATAGATCTCCTTTAAAACTTTGGGAAATGACGAGTTTCTTGGAGAGCCCGTGCTGCGAATTTCATGAACCATCATAAGGACAAGAAGGCAGAGGAGTTCAGTCTCAAAATAAGAACTCAGTGAAGTACAAGCTCCCTTATGGACTTTTAGAGTAACTATACTTAGTATTTATGATATAATTTCATCATAACTTTTATAAATGTTGTAAAAAAAGTATATCGTTGCTACTTCATTGAAATTGAGTCAATGACTGGTGCCTTTTCCTATCAAAAGCTAGATTTTACCTGTCAATAACTGGGTCATTTACCTGTCGAAAACAGGATTTGACCTGTCAATAACTGGGTCATTTACCTGTCGATAATTGGATTTTACCTGTCAATAACTGGTGCAAAAAGTCACCTTCTTATTATGGCTAAAATCCTCTGAAATCATTCATTTTTAATTAATATAATAGGCTGAATTAATTCTAGAGATCCTGGCGAGGATAAACCCCTTTGAAGCAAGTGGATTGGTTAATAAATATGGAAGATACTGTAATATTGCCTGAAAATTTTGCTTAATGTGTCAATAATAGGGGCAGTTACCCTAGTTTATTTTTACAACACATTTTTTTCTGTAGATTACCACTAAGAATACCGAGTTTCGTCGAAATACAACAAAAATTACGGCTGGTAGTGGCAAATTGGTAATGTGGGTCCGGAGTAAACCCCCCCCCCCTTCTAATGGACCGATTTAGTTTATTTTTACAACACATTTTCCTCTGTAGATTACCACTACGAATACCAAGTTTCGTTGAAATATAACAAATATTACGGCTGAAATGGTCAAATTATTGTTTTGGGTTCGGGGTAAACCCCCCCCCCCCCCTTCCGGTGGACCGACTTTGGTGGTTAACGAACTCGTTCAATCGTTTGCTAATTGAATGCTATATACCAAGTTTCGTGACGAAAAAAACAAAAACTCTGGCCGCTATCGTGTTAACAGATATATATATATATATATATATATATATATATATATATATATATATATATATATATATATATATAAATTTTAACGGGGGTCATTTTCGGTTTCTACTAGGTAGGATCGATAAAGATTTGAAGACATTTTTCAAAAATTCCGTCATGAGTGCAACCTCAATAGCTACTTTCCTTCCGAGGAAAGTGCTAAAAAAAAGCTCAACCTGCTGTAGGCGGGAATGGAACCGGCATCAGATGGATCATGGTGAGACTCTCAGATTGTTACAATACAAATCTATAGTAATGTAACTTAAGAACTCTAAAATGCTTTAATAAAATTATGACTTCATTGTGATTTTATTTGGAAGCTACATTCAATAGATCAAATTTGTTGTTTGAATGTAGTAGCTGTAAAAAGGCTATGAGAAATTCAAACTAGGTCCATGGTCAAAATGTAGGTATGCAATTAAATTTTTTATTTATATAACTTTAACGTTTTTTAAATGTCTAAATAATAGATTCAAGTTTATTATTTAATTTGTTCATTTGTTTAAATTAAATAATTGGGCTTCAATCACATTAATTAACACAATAAAATGTTTTAGTTTCTATCCGTTCTATATATTGCTAATCCTAATTAGGACTATTTTACAAATCCAATAAATTATGAGTATTAGTTTCAAGCTCTATTGGCATTGATGCAAAGACTTCTATTTTCAGTACATAATATGTACTACATATGTCACCAATTGAATGCAATATATGAGAGTACCCTAGTATTATCAAACAATTTTGAGCGAAGAAATTACTTAAGATTGAGAACTACATTGTTCATAAGAGCAAGTACTCACCAAAAGATGGGTATTAATCTGGGGATATCGAGTATAAAACAAATGAACCAGTTTATGAGGCAGTTTTGCCTCGGGATCGGCAGAAAGTCCACCAAACAGTCATAATATTTTATTTTTTTTTTTTTTTTTACGTCGCATCTACATCTAGGTCATTAGCGCCGACCTCCAGTGTGCAGCGAGGAATTTTCCCAGCGAGCCCTGAGATGAGAAAATTCCTGCTGGCGGTGGGAATCGATTCCACCATCTCCCGCTTATGAATCCAAGGCGCTAGTCACTAGACCACGGGAGACACCTTGAAAGGTCTTTGTTGGCAAAAGAGGATGAACTGACTTAAGATAAACATGGATTAATGGATAATTTAGGAAAAATTATTTTTCCAGGAAAGGTTTAAGTAAAATATAATTCCAAAGTTTTTTACAAATATACAATATATTTTATTTATTTAATTCATTGTGTTCCACAACAGAGGCGATTATCGCGTTGGGACACCAGAAGGAAGGTTCATTTAAATAAAGTCAGTTTGTCATATAAACAGAAGCAAAAAAACGAAACAAAGGTAAATAAAGAGAAAATAAACGACAATTAAAAAGCAAAACAAAAAAAAAGCAATTTTTAAAAAAGTTTAAAACAAAATGATGTTATACAATAAAACCAAAATAAAATATTACATATAGTCATATTTTGGAATAAAATGTACATGTACATGGTAATCATGTAAGGAATTGTCAAGTCGCTGCGTTGTCTACAGTCTGTCAATATATGTTTAACAGTTAGAATTATGTTACACTGTCTGCAAGTTGGTCTTTCTTTTCTGTCCAGTATGTATGAGGGGGTAAAACAGGTGTGGCCTATCCGAAGCCTGGATAAACTTACTTCTTCTTGGCGCGAAAATCATTCTTTTTTCAAGGCTTTTCATTTAATTTACTTGTAATTTTTGACCAATCTCTTCTCCACTTATGCAGTGTGTTAGTTCGTATGATTTTGCTCAAGTTAGAAGACGAAATGGTGTTTATGTCTTGTATGGGTCGGTTGATTGCAAGTTTCGTCTCTAAGTTTACAGGCTGTACTCATGCTGATGTCTTAGTGACAATGTAGCCGTAGTAGTTTTACAATATTTTATAAGGTTGTTGTTGAGGAAAAGGTTAGGAAAGGGTGAAGTAGAACTTATGAGGGATTGAGAACCTATCACAATGGCTTTCGATTTTTGAGAATTCAAGGAAAGCTGCTGCCCATGCATTTTTATTATTAAGATCAACTTTCAGCTTACTTACAGCATTTTGTAGAAAATGTTATGTGCATATATTTTCGGAAATAAAGTTCTAGACCATCAATATTGTATAACACATGGTTTCTAAAACAAATTTAAAGTCCCATGGGGGGGGGGGGCTATAAATAATACAAAGCAAACAAAGTTTACAGATTTTATTCATAACAAAACGTATTCCATACAAATTTTAATTCATTAACAAAACAAAAAGCAAAACATTATATTCAGTCATTAAGTCATTATGACTTAAAATTTACAACGCCCAAAAATATAAGATTTTTTGCAAGTATTAAAATATATCTGTATAAAAATAAATGCATTTAACAATTATATTTTCAAATAAAAAAAAAGACTCTTTAATTCATTTATAACATAATAATTTCTAGAAAATATGTATGTACAACTGTGATCTCCAATGTTACATGCAAGTTTTGTTAGATATGCTGAGAGAAATTTTAAATCTACAGTCATATTATAAAATGTATATCTCTGCCCTAAACAAATGGATAATAATATTTTATATAAAATGTTGGTTTTGGCTTAAATTGAAAAATATATAACATGGAATCTTATTTATTGCTCAAAATATTAATAATTTGGTCTATATTAATAATAATTTAGATAATTAGATCTATGGAAAGAGGTGTTCAAAGTTATTAATAAAAATGAAATTCTGCAGTCTCATATTTGGCATTAATGACATCAATTTCTTAACCTACGTAATTTAGTTTGGGAGAATTACCCACATTTCACAAATGTGATGAAGATAATTTTTACATTTATTTTTTGTTTGTACTTTCATCTGATTGGAGGATTAATAAATAACTAACTAAATAAAACTACAGAGGAGTGAATTGCACTAATAGAGCTGGAACGTAAAACTACTTCTTTATTTTCTTAAGATATGTACACTATGTCTTACTCATAGAAGTAAAGTTGCTCTAACAATTATATTACAGTTTCTATACTACATGTCATTTACTGTTATGACAATAGGAATCCCTTAGCCGCTGAGCAATGGCTGCTGCCAAGCCTGCTCCTTTACCACTCCCGTCCTCTGCTAGCATTAGCTTCACCTGAAAGAGAAAAATATTCCAATTATACCAAACAGAAATAATAAAACAAAAATATAAAATAAAGGTTTTTTGGTTTTTCTTTGAGTGCCTTAAGATGCATTGAAAAAACATTGTCCATTACTTTATTATATGTTATAAGTCTTCCATTCTTTAGAATAATCAACTCGACAGGCTGGGATTTGGAGCTATAGGATAAAACGGGATGACTTAGGCTCATTGGCTCGAGTGCCTTGTCAATTGAGCTATTGGATTTCATATCACAGTGTGGCAACTTACTTCAGCAAACGCCTAGTTTACGCGAGCTTAGTACTAGTCATTAGTGCTTGTCCCATGTTTAGTGACAAGTGCTCATTCATTTGTTAGTAGGTAAGTGCGTTCAGAATGATCCATGTGTACTTGTCACTATTATTAAGCTGACTTAGTGACAAGTAATCGTTCACAAGTATTGGACAAGTTTGTTCAGTGCGGTCCATCCAGTAACTAACTTGTCAGTAAACACTTGTTGGGCTGTTGATGATCTGACAAGGGACAACTGTATAGTAGAATAGTGTTGGGGGAGCTTACTTGTCGCTTAGAAAATAGAATCCATTCCTATTTACTTGAACTTGTAGCGTTTACTAATACACGTAAGTACAAGTGCTTAGGTGAAAAGTACAAAGCTTGTGTAAACTAGGCATAATGGATTAATGCTTCAGATAAATTTTATAATTGTGCCCTATTCAGCTCTGATGAATATTTCAATATATTACATGGCAACTTACATTGCAGATAAAATATTAAAAAGTTCAAGCTCACCTTATGTCGTGGAGCTAAAATTTCAACAAACTTTTGCATCCAGTATTGAAATCTAGGGTGATGTTTAAAAAGGGACCCATCAACAGCAACGGTTACTGAATCTCTATTCATTCTTTTGATTACCTCTGCTAAACCTGGAAAAAGTACAATGCATTCAGCGACTGAATTTAGTAAAATAGAAATGCTTTTGTGTTTCTTTTGTACATTGCTAATTTCCAAAAATGAAAAGTTAGAATGCTGACAGCAGAATACGAATAGATCAATAGTAAGGGTAACATGCACTTTAATGAGATTAAAATTAATATGTTTAATTTATTAAAACCAAAATATATAAAATTTATTATAAGAATATTAATGGTGGAAAAATAAAAAGATTAATTAATTCATCCAAAAAGTGAAAAATTATATTAAATTTGCATATGATTAAAAGAATGCGTGGTCAGTGTACACACACACATGCACAAACACACACACACACACACAAACATATATCAGTGATTTTCTCCACTACGTTTGGTAAATAATTCCTGTCGATTCTCAGATCAACAAAGAATTAAACTGATTCCTTTCAAAAACTGATGATTCAAGCCAAAACTCTTTAATGTGATATTTCCTTTCTTTGAATTTTTTCCTGATTTTTCTTTCAAAAAGGGTTTACTTGGTTTTATATTCACCATTTCTCTTTGTCTACTCTCCTCGCTTGGTTGGCATAGTTTTCTCAAAGCAGATTATAAAGATAATTATAAATGTATTTATTTTATTTTATGTTAATGCTGTAATTGCTTGTTCCATTCACTTCCATGGTAAGAACGTTCGCCATTAGTTACATTTTTTGAAGGGTTTTAATTTGATAAAGAATGAGAAATGTAATGATTTATTTGGTTCTTAATTCTGCATTTTTTTTTTTTTTTTTTTTTTTTTTTTTTTTTTTTTCCCAGGAATTCTCTACAAGGACAAATGGTAAAGTATAAAGCATGATTTAATTTTTATAATTTTCCTTAGAACTTACATGTAGTCACCAAAAGAGCTGCTCTAATTGAAACCATTTCACAAACATACTTCACGACTTGAATATCATCTTCATTATAGTCAAGATCAAATTCCTTTAAAACAGTGTCAGTTTCACAAATTGTGTTCTCAACATTATCTCTGAAAGAAAATATCCTTATAATTCTACGAAAGAGTAAAATTCAAAATTGGATTTAGTTATTGTGTAATTAATTAAAAAAAAAAGAAAAGTCAAATATATCAACTTACTTCTCAACATGAGAGACAAAGTTTGTCGTAAATGAGTCTATGTGTTGCATCTTCTTACTGAGAATTCCATTAAATATCAAACGATGATTGGCTAAGTTAACTAAAATAAGCCTCACTAATTCTCCAAGGTACTTTCCACTAATGTATTTCTCAAAACTAGAATAAAATGATGTTATTAGTAGGGAACAAATGTTCATGTAAAACAAAATTGAAAATATGTACATACATATATATTTAACTATATATAATGAGGTATGTAATAAAAAATTGAAAATATGTTGTAAAAAAATACCTAAAACACTATAAAATATTGAAAATAAAAGCATAAATAATGGGGGGGGAGTGACCAATCAGGCCCATTTTTTCCTGGTGATTTTGCATAAAAAAATTGTCGACACATGTCTGAGCGAGTCATTCAATGTGCCTTAGGAGCTAAGAAATAAAATAAAATTGGTAGAAAATTCATTATTTCATATCTCGAGTTTGGAAAATAATATCGACATGATTCTTTCACTAGTTTGTTTGTTTTAAAGAGTAGATTAAAGGAATAATACAATTGTTAAACAATAATTTGTTTTATGTTTTTTTTTAAAACATATCCGCTCAAAGACCATTAGCGCCGGGGAAGCATTGCTGCCAGCGAGCCACCTTTGCTTCTTGCAATTAGAAAAGACACAGTGATCTAGACTAAATGGGTAAAGCATTATTTTCTTTCTTGGTTTCCCCTTTATTTTTCCATTACAAAATAAAAAGAATATCAAAATGTGTAGCAAAAATATGTATTCATGGCATATGTAGAAATATGGATTTTAGACAAAATATGTAAAAATAAAAACCTGTATAAATGCTTTAAACCCGCTTAAAACGTGCAGAATTTCATCACCAATTACGATTTAAGAATCAGAAAAAAATATGTAAATACAATAACATCCGTTCGCTAGTTATTAGCATGGTAGAATTATTCACGAAGTATTAAAATTAATTAAATGTCGAAGTTATTGAAGAGTAAGCAAATAAAGAACCCATTATCCCAAGCTTCTAAGCAAGCACATGGTTCGCATGACAAGAGAACTTCTAGAGGTGAAGAAGTCCCAAAGAAGTGCCTTAATAAGGCAAGAAACATGTCATTGTGTAAAAATAAAGTACTTGAAAAACTTCATTACAACAATTTTTTTAAAGCAGTGGTCGAAACTGATAAGAGATTGCATCAATAAATTTTACAGCATATAGATTATTAAATAGAGAAAACAGAATTACAAACAAGAATCAATTAATTAATAGAAAAGCTCTTAACCCTCGAGTGGTCGCGTGGATGACAATATTAATTCACATCATTTTGATTTGCTCCTGTGTATATGTTTCGGAAGTGACGAGGGTGCAGAGCCAGGAGTCTTCGCGGGAGGAGTTAGAGACCTAACAGAATGTAGGTGTTTAACTTCTGAGAAGAGAGGTGATTTTTTTTCTGGATGACAGTTGTCCGCCACGCAACTATTCATGTACTATAAGTTTTTTAGTCTTTTTCTTTTTATTCTAATTTATAAATTTTATGTATAATTTTAATATTCTATGTATAATGTATTATTATATACACAAAATTTACTTTTTGAGTACTATTTTTTTCATTTGTCATTCAAGCAACCTTCTTTTTTTTTATGCATGTCTTTTTCCCCATGTAATTGCTAAGATAATTTCTTTAACAATGATTTGTAGTGTGTGGTCAGAATTACAATAATTAAAATAAAATAAATAAAGACGAAATTAATTATAAACGTAGGGAAAAGGAATGGATGACCATTGTCATCCATGCGACCACTTGTGTTACAAAACAAGGTGCGACTACTCGGTGGGTTAAGAACTAAAAATACATAATATACTAATATGAATTGAAAATATTACCAACAACAACTCTTATACATAAAATTGCATTGAAAACCTAACTACATAAAATCAAAAAGTAAAATAACTCTCGGAGAAATAAAATAACAAATAAAGGGAGTGATTTTTTTTTATTTATTTATTAAATATTTTATAATAGACTGTTTTGACATTTTATTTTCTACCTATCAGTCAAGTGGTTTGTCTTTCTTTAATGTATTGGGTATTCTCAAACATCAATGTATATTCATTTTTAAAATTATTAGGAATTCCCATTCAACAATCTCAATAAATCAACTTTCGATTGTGAGAAATGATAACTCTTTATTGCAACCTATATACAGTGAAACCTACATAAATAGTGTACGAAGTTTGGGTGCAACATAAGCAATAATCATTTTTCCTTTCGGTTTTGTGATTGAAGGAAAGAAAAATACTTAATAATGCACCTTCTTTTGTGGATTGGACACAAATTGTTTGTAGCAGGCTAATACTAAAAAATAAAATAATAATAATCCTCTGCAGAACATAAAAAGTATGAAAAATCCAATAAAAATTAATTGGTGGGAGTTACTAATGCTAACTTCCAGTTATTATCTTGTTATAGGACATTTTAACAAAATACCATAAAAAGGATATCCTTCCTCAATTTAATGATTGTTTAACTCAAATTTCCACTCTTTCCTTTGTAAAATAAGTGTTACCACAAATACAAATATGTTATCTAACTTATGTATCATAAGAGTTGTATGAGGGGCAATCAAGCATTTGAAGAGAGTAAATCAATAAAATAATAAATGAATAAAGTATATAGCATGATATAATAATGTTTTGTTAGACTTACGTAAACGAATTTGCAAAGAGGGAATTGGTATCAACTTGTTTGTCGAAGTCCGTCCGAATAAAATCAAGAAGACCGCCATCTCCAAAGGCACCCCATTCAATGTCAATGATTACCTGAAACATTAGAAAATTATGAAATAGGATGATCTCTTTTACAGGAAGGGTATTATACTGGCTATTTTTTTTTATTTTTTTTTTTTTTTTAAAGGCGCATTGACATAATTCTTGGCCATTAGCGCCAAGATCCAGGGTGCAGCCAGGAATTTTCTCAGCGAGCCGAGATGAGAACATTTCTGGCGCCGGTGGGGATCGAACACACCATCTCCCGCTTATGAATCTAGCGTGCTAGCCACTACGGGAGACCCCTATACTGGCTATTATAATAAATTTTACATTGATTTATTTATACAATTCATTCACTTAATACAATGACCAGTAGCGGCTAAGGAGGGAGGCTAAGAAAAATGAAAATTCACAATATATCTTAGAAAAATAAATTGTTTAGGCAAATTAATAGTAATAAGTTCTAAATAATGTATGTTCTTAGTTTATCAAATACCGCCTTAATGATTTCCAGGTGTCTGGTTATAAAAATTTGAATATATACCCCCAGGCATGACGGTAAGCCGTGGGGCTAAATTAGCGCCCCCAAGAAATGCTTGTCTAGAGCCACCGATGACATCATGGGCATATATAGAAAATAATTTCGGGAGGGGCTGGGAGGATTTTTTTTGGAGGGGGGTGTTGAGAACATTTGGAGAGTATGGAATACTAACAATCTAGAACTTGGAATAGTTATCCAATTAAAACACTATTACACCCAATAACAACTCTGAACTAAGTGATCATATTTAGTTTATTTTTAAGGTTTTAATGATACATTTTTACCGATTTGGGGGGGGGGACAAATGACAGCCGTCTGATATTTAATTTGATCTATAGCTCTTTTAGCACATTCTGAAAAAATGCAACTGAATGTTGGACTCATTAAAGAAATTTTGGAGCATATAAATGTACAGTTACAACGAGACACACACATATATAGAAACATATGTGCGTGTATAATAACATCATAGCCACAATTTTAGTACTTTTCTAACAAAACTCAGTACACAGCAGCCATATACGAAAAGCGAAGGCTATTTTGTTAACAAAGAAAATCCATTGAGTACTATGGACTAATTTTGAGTTTCAAGCATGCTCAAGGCTGGAAGAGTTAGATGGCATTTTCATAGTATTTCATGTATCAACCTCAAATTTTTAGAGGATCTGGCTATTCCTTATGAACCGAGGAGTAATGGACACCATTTGGAGTATCTTGTTTTGGAATCTTTGTAAACATTTTATGTGTGTGTTACTTGCAACAAAACAAACTGAGCATGCATTAGTTAGTACAGGAAGAATTGTTGATTTGTAGAGAAGTACCCTGGTGTATTTGAGTGGAGTTTTCTTTATTAATCAATAAATTTGTATCAGGCATGCATGAGCTTCTTGTTGTTTTTTGTGAATGTGTTGTCACTCTATGAGTCTTGTGTCAAGATGTAATGTGAGGTAGCGTATACTGGTCCTTTGAAGTCTAGAGATTTGAGTGATGTGCAAAATATTATTTGAGTTAATACTAAAGTACCAACTTCCAGTACTTTCTTTAAGTTCTTTATTTAAAAAAAAAAACAGTCCGTTTGATAATACCTATATATCGTCAATACAAATGCAAAGTATCGAATGTGAAAAAAACGTATTTTTCATTTTCAATTTTTCTGATTGCTGTTGGACTGGTGTATGAAAACTCTCGAAAATTAAAGAAAAGTAATTATAAATTACGGAAAATGAAACTAACGAATGTGCATTAAATCTAATTAAAATATATCATAGGATAAAATATATATAAAGACATCTATAAGGTACCAACCACTTTTTATATGCGATACTTTGCATTTGTGTCGACGATATGATCTATTCAATCCACCATTAGAGAAACTATGTATCAATTATTATAATTATATAAAGATTACCTCTTTTTCTCCATGCCTTTCCGCTTCCCAGTGGGAAACTCTTTCTGCTCGTTCCATGTAGCAGGCATTACTCCCAGTACCAAGGATTAGCCCAATAGCACATTCATGGTCCAACCTACAACCTTGCAGGAGTGTTCCTGTAAATAAACAAAAAAGAAGAACGATAATTCGTATATCTGATTAATCAAAATTACAATTTAACTAAGCATCTAATTAATATGTTGCTGACTGGTGATGGGAATGTGTTCCCATAATTTTTTTATTTTTTTTTTCTGCCATTAGAGAGTCATAAAACTATTTTAATTCTGCCATCGTTTTTGATGCCACTGGATGTCAAAGTGTTAATACCATTTTATTTCGTCAGAAACAACCAACTTAGTACCGAAATGACCCAGTAGTAGTATGATCTACAGGATTTTATTACCATTTTATGCAAAGCTAACATTTCCATATAAACTAAATAATTTGCTAATCACCATTGCGGTCCAGCAATAAATAAATAAATAATACAATTTTTTTAAAGGGAATTATTAAAAGGTTTTAGGGTTTCATAACGTAGCCTTAATTTTAAGTCATTTATGAAAACATTCAAGAAAAAAGAAGAAATGCTAGTTTAAAAAGAGCTTCCATTGAATGAATTGTATTATTCTTTCCTGGTTGGCACTAAGAGCTTTGCTTTGCTGTAAAATACAACAATAAAAAATATCCTAGAAGATTCAACCCTTTATCGCAAACGTATGAGTGTGGAGTAAAAAACAAAACCGTTCGAATCTTCCTTGATCTTGCTTCTTTCAACTCGATTTGTTGGCTTCTATAATTCCTTTTGCCAGACTCGCATATTTACCCCTGATTAAAAATATGTTTTCAATTTTTACTTTCGTTAACACTTATGCTGCTTACTCTCCTAGACACAAGAGGTGGCAGCTTTTCCAACATATTTTTAAAACTGTTTTGTTTGTTTTTATTTTAAATTTAATGCTAAACTGAATAAAAATATATTAATAAAATTAAACACGCAAGTAATGCACAGAGGACAGGCTTCTA
Organism: Gonocerus acuteangulatus; assembly: GCA_946811695.1. Lineage (NCBI taxonomy): Eukaryota > Metazoa > Arthropoda > Insecta > Hemiptera > Coreidae > Gonocerus > Gonocerus acuteangulatus. The sequence goes on from OX328125.1 coordinate 19,787,930, forward strand.
GACACTAACTGAGGTCAATTCGTTTGAATAAGGTAAAAATTGCCTACAAAATATCTGGGCCAAGGAAACAATAAGTAAAGGGGCAACAACCCTGTAAGGAGCTGGTCCACTCTTCAAGACTATATTCAAGTGTCATATATGAGATTCTAGAGTAACTACTAATTCTAGAAATCATGGACAGATATCTCTCATGTGAGCCACTCCAATTGTCTTTACTAGTGAATTGGTAGAAAGGTAAAGCCACTGGGGAGGCTTTTAGATCCTTGGGACCAACCATCCCCGAGACACTAGGGTGGCTTTTAGCAGTGTAAGACTTAATAACAATGACTTGAGCTCTCTGGTAGTACAAGTGGAAATCAATCACATACGGACATTTGACATATCTATTTATGAAATTCCCCTTAAAAGATTAAAAGACAAGTCAAATATATTACAACATCCTGGATATTTCTAAGATTTTTCCTATCACCATTTTGAGCCAATCGCCATTCTGTGTTGAATACACTAGTCGCCGACATAGAATCAACAAAGTTAAACAATGTCGGGCTTGGTTAGCGCTCAGATGACTAAATTGTGAAAAAAACACATGCTGTTGGCATTAATCATCATCTCTTTAGGCAACCATAAGTTGTTACACCAAATAATAAGAATAATAAAAAAATAAAAATACCACCCTTTCAGCTAATTTCTACCATATTGCTTAAAAGACTGCTTCTTTTACAAGCTTAGGCAATTGGTTTTTAAATAAATAATTTGTTTACCATAAAACTAGGGAGAATTTGGAAATTGATGGTGATGAAAAGGTTTATAATTTTTTATTACTATTAAATCTATTACAGTTATTCAAGATATCTTAACAACGACGATGTAATGTGTTCATGAGCAAAGAGTACCTATTATTATTTAGTAACCATATTGTGTTATTCAAGGTAATTTAATATTCAATCGTGTTATCAATTTAAATGCATGTTCCCTGATGCACTTTAAAAAAAATAGATAAGAGGTTTCACTCAAAGTGATCAAGTGACCGTGATAACATCAAGATGAACTTATCTTCAGGTAAAGTATAAAAACTAAGAGTGAAACATTTTAGTTTTTATACAGAACTTTCTTATATATAAGAGTTTTAAGGTACAAATCCCCTTGGCAGTGGATACCAAAAAATATCAAAACCTTGATAATAGCAGTAAACATTTTGAAATGGCATAAGAGTAAGAAAATTACCTGTTGTATCATTAAGAATGGCAATAATTTCTACATTTAATCCTCCTTTCCTATTAATTGCTTCTCGTAGCATTTTAACAACATCCTGTCCTTCAACATTGGTAGCAGCAAATGATTTTGTCCATTTAACAAGAACTCCACAGTTTAAAGATCTTTGATGCATCGGGAACGAAAAAGTGAAACCTTAAACAAAAGAGAAAAATATATATATTTGCAACCTTACAATATCTGCTATTTATAAAAATCATTTTGGAGTAACAGACAGATCATTTTGGATTAGATTTAGTAATTGTGAAATAATATTACATTTTTATCCATTCTGCTAAACGAAGAAAAAAGTTTTAGAGTTGTAATTCGTCACCTCCACCCGAGCACATCAGAACTTGACATTAAAGAGGCTTTGAATGAAATTGGGTTCAAGGTGCGTAATGCCATCACTGTCCACCACCCAATAACCAAACAGCCACTTCCTCTATTCTTTATTGACTTGGAGCCAGCTGGTAATAATAGTGAGATATTTAACCTCCAGCGTCTTCTGTACACAAGTGTAAAAGTTGAAGAGCCCCACAGAAAAGAAGAGCTGATCCAATGCCAGAGATGTCAGGGCTTCAACCACACAAATAACTTCTGTACATTGAATCCAGCTTGTGTTAAATGTGCAGGACCACATTTAACTTCACAGTGCTCCAAAAAAAACCGCGAAGAAAAGGCTAAGTGTGTTCACTGCCAAGGTGACCATCCGGCTAATTATAAAGGCTACTCAATATATCAGAACTTCTGAAAAAGCGCCATCCACTCCCAAGAGAACAGCCGACTGCCCCAACAATTCAAGAATCCCACCTGCCGTTACACAATATTTCCCAAACCAAGATCTTCTCAAAGAACACTCCTCCACAAGATATTCTTCAGGGCACGTACCCAGCTCAGCCACGCCAAGATCCACCTTCCGTTCCTGATGCAACTCCTCAGACAGAATTCCCAGTCACTGCATCGAGTCTCTCTACGACCAGTTATGCTGTTACGGCGAAAAGTGGGGTAAGTCCTTTCCCTGAACCCTCTAACCTTTCTTTATCCACACCCCTTTCTGAGCTTAACTCTATTACCGCATCACTTAATGCCTTCTTAGCAGAAATGAGAACCATAATAACACCTCTCGTTTTCATTTTGCAAAAACTCTGTCAACTTCCTTGTCATCCCACCCAAACATGAATCATTCCTTCTGTAACCCTCTTACAATCCTCCTATGGAACTCCAATGGACTTCTAAATCACAAAGACGAACTGGACATATTTCTAAGGGACAAAAACATTGATATCGCACTTTTAACCGAAACGCACCTCACACGACGAACTCCTTTTAATATCGAGGGATACAAGACATATAGGACTGACCATCCAGATAGGACTGCTCACGGTGGAACAGCGATTCTTGTACGCTCTTCGATTTCTCACTTCCAAATTCCAAATCAATTCCCACCAAATATCCTACAGAGTACATCAATTTCACTACAGTCGACCTTCCAATTTCCCATCACAGTTGCAGCTGTATACTGTCCTCCAAATAGATCGGTTTCTGCCACCTCCTTTCAGAACTTCTTCGAACATCTTGGTCCACGTTTTTTAATTGGCGGAGACTTCAATTCAAAACATCCCCAATGGGGTTGCCGTGTCGCTAATCCCCGAGGATGAGCTTTATTACAAACTCTTTCTACCTTCCCTTCGAAAACAAACAATATTGCTCAGGTGTCTTCCTCGATGTAGCTCAGGCTTTTGACCACGTGTGGCATGAGGGATTACTGTTAAGATAAAAAAAAAATACTTCCTTCCACATACTACCTATATTAAAATCCTACTATTTATACTATTTGTGACAGATTTTTTCAGGTCTCATATGGTACTTCATCCTCAACTACTTTCCCCCAACTTGCAGGTGTTCCACAAGGTGGAATTCTTAGTCCGCTCCTTTTCCTGGTATACACAGCCGATATTCCAACTTATCCTGACACATCTCTCCATATGTTTGCCGATGATACAGCCATATTTGCTTGCAGCCAAGATCCGAGCCTTGCATCCAGGTCCCTTCAGGCTCATCTTAATACCATCAATCCTTGGCTCATCAAGTGGAGAATTAAAATAAACCCACAGAAATCCTGCCACCTAACATTTGCCCTCAGACGATCTATTTGTCCCCCAGTGTCCCTTAACGACTCAATTCTTCCTCAAAAATCCCAAATCTGCTACCTTGGACTTATACTTGATAAACGACTAACTTGGTAACCACGAATTACTCAGAAGAGACAAGAACTCAACCGACGGTACAGACTTTTACTACACTTACTCGACCGACGATCACACCTTACACTTAAGAACAAAAGACTCATTTACATGACAATACCTGAGTATTGTAAATACCTGAGTATAGGTCTGAACCTATATGTACTTATGGCATAGAGCTCTGGGGATCCACAAAGCCCTCAAACTCCTACAAAATTCAATCATTGCAATCTAAAATCCTCCGTAAAATAGCCGACGCTCCATTCTTTGTATCCAATTTGACTCTTCACAACGACCTCCATATTCCATTTTTCCAACCCTTATCAAAAAAAGTATATAAACAATTTCATTCTAAATTACACGGTCATCCAAATTCTTTAATTAACTCCCTATCATCACATATACTCCCAAACAACCCCATTCGCCGTCTGAAGCGTAACTGGCCTAGATACCAGCTCCAGGAGTAGTTACTAAAATATTACACTCTGCCTTGTGGTTACTGCAACTGTGCGGCTTCCCTCCTCACGAGCTTCAGGATATATTCACAAGTATCATTTTACTAGTAATGTATTTTTACATTGTTGTAAATTCTGAATAAATAAATAACTTCTTCCATTCCGCATGTGATTTAAGTGCAGCATGTTTAATTTGTTAAATAACCATTTTTTAACACACTATCTCTCTTGTAGCTTTGTTATGTGCTTTTAGTACATTCTTTTCTAACCAATAATTTCAAATTACTAAAATTACAGCAGAGATGAAGTGTGACCATCTTTTTATAAACTCTTTTGTAATACTCTTTCAGAAATAGTTGTTTTGAGAAATAAAATATTTCTTTCAGCTACATACCCATAGCTAATCTCCTTGAAGCAATATCACATTTATGAACGAAATCATGAAGGCAATCGGCTAAATAATCGAAAAGGACTTCTCCTTCTCCTAATCTCAGATCATCGGAAATATGGTACTGCATAACTTCTTCTCTAATGACATTTCCATTTTTCAGTGAAACAAAAAGAATTCTGAAATTAGTACCACCAAGATCCAAAGCTAGAAAGTCACCAGTTTCTGAAAAAGAAACACAAATTGCATTTATTTTACAAAATCGTCGTTCAGTCAAGTTTGACAGTTTTAGATTGAGAAGCAAAAGAAACAAAGGAACATCCCCCAGTGTAGGATTTGGCCCAAGGTAAAGGAATTTTACATGAGTGTTTTAAAATTTGTATTAAAAAGTAGAAACATATTCCATCATTCCATAGAGTACACCAATCATAGTGATTTTTAAAATGAGACAGAAAACATTTCTTGAATTGCAAAATAAAATTAAACAACCTAAAGACAGGACAAATACTTATTGGGACGAAGCACTTTAGCCCAGCAGACTCCAGCTCAGCGTAATTATTTCTAAATAAAGAAACTATCCCATGCGTACCGCACCACTTTTTGACTTTTTTTGGCATTTTGAGGTACTTAAAAAAATACTAGAAACATATTTTTTAACTACTAATTTGCCGATTTAAGGAGGACCACCCTTAAACTTCACCACCAAAACTGTATTTTTTTTATTATATCTCGAAGGGATTTAGGAGTTGTTTTTTTTTAATGAAACCAATGGCAAATTTTCTCTAAAAAAAATATGCTGAAATACATCGGGTAATGTTTCTGTAATATTTTCATAAACTATTTCTGTAACATAATATTTTACAGAACATTCTTATATTTCAGAAATATTTCATTCATATATTTCAGAAAGATTTCCATCCTTTTAGAAGAATGTATAAAATAACAGCAAGTGAATATGTTAAAATTTAAGTGAATAGAATAGCAAATTGAGCATGAAATAGAGTTAAACTTTTAGTGATAAGTTGACAAGTATCATATGAATTGTTAACAAAAGTTAATAAGTTTTGAATAGGAGAAGAGTATAAACAGGAAAATAAAGTTCAGGAAGAGTTTAAAAAAAAAAAATTGTTTAGTGGAATATGAGGAAACATCAACTATCTTAATGTTTGTAAATAATTTTGTGACAAATAATAATAATGCAATGACATATAAATCATTAGTACGAACATTCTCCAAAAGATGTAGTTACAACATACCAGTTCCGTCGAGAAGTTCCGGTATGTATGTGTTTTCCATTAGGAGGGTGGATGGTCGGTCCTGTATACCATTCTCCATTTCCTCTGAGAATATCTCTCCTACTTTTAGAACATTTTCCCCAGTAAGCCTCAAACATTTTAGAAGTTCTTTTACCTGAAAATAAAGATAGTTTTTTAAAAGTTATTTTTGTGTTGCCTGAAGACCAAAAACAAAACAAAAAATACAAGTCTAAAAACATTATTAGACAACGAGCTTACAAGAGACATTTTACTGTTATTTTTTGGCTCATCTTAGCGCATCTACCGCTAAACTAATAATTTGTCCTGGCCACTCTATTGGTATAAGGTTGTAGTCTAATCATCCTGAGGGCCTTCACTGTTATTCTTGACTTATATGTTCCAGTCGCAATAGAGTCTGTCCTCAGACAGGGACCGAATTAAACAGTTAACTTTTAGAATTAAAAGTAAAGGTTCAAATTTTATATCTATATGTAGATGTGTAAATGTATTTTTTCAACTTTTACATTTATCTATATTGGTCATTTAAAAACAGTTATTTCCAAATCATTATTTTGTAACATGAATCATAAAAGTATTTTTTTTTTTCTTAGCTGTTATTATAAACCATTTAATTGAAAAGTATTTAATGAAAAAGTAATTGTGCTTTTAAATTATTATTTACATACTTACATTCTATAAAATTGACTAGGAAGAAAAAAAACCCTGACTGGGACACGAAGTGACCTGGAAGTGGACCTGAGTGAACCGGAAGTGTCTGGAAGTAAACTATAGTGGACCGAAAGTGAGGTCAGCGTGACGGGAAGTGGCCGAAGTGCACCTACAGTTAGGCTTGCCATATTTTTCGTAAGTGAAACCGGGACACATTAGTATGGGATGGGTACTTCGGGGGGGGGGGGGTATGGAAAAGCACTACACTAGAAATCTTTTAACAAATTAGAAGCAAAATGTTGAGTTTTAAGCCTCGCAAGTAACGCGAGTGTGGAATCTGGAACCCTAAATTGTTAGTCTACCCACCATTTAAAAATAAATTGGAATTTTTGCTATTTAATTTACTCAAACAAATCACTCAGCCAAATAGTAGAGGAACTGACCGCTGGCAGCACTGTGCAAGCATTTCACAGTGCTGCTGAGGTTTGCTCACAGATTACAGTTAGAATACTTCTCACTTCTTTGACACTGTGCGCGGTAGTCAAAAGTGTTGATTGTAGAAAAGTAAAAGATTCTTAAAAACATAAATTCATCACTTTTTACGCCTTACATCCATTTCCGGAACATTGACAAAACCGGGCGTGACAAGAGCAAAATACCGGGACTGTCCCGGTCAAATCGGGCGTATGGCCTACCTATAGTTGGTCAGAGTTGGTCGGAAGTGTGTCTGTGTGGACCAAAAAGAACCGGAAGTGCTACATCACCAACAAGTACCAACTCTGCTATAAACTGCCCTTCACAGTCAGAAATATTTTACTGGCTCTCCGAAATTCATTAGATTTAATAATTATGGCCTTTCGTACTAATGTAATTTTTATTAAATTTATAATTAATGCTAAGCTGGCCCTTTACTAAAATCATAAAAATTTTCTTTAAGGCGGAAGTTTCGCACACTTTTGGTAATGTAAAAACATGAAAAATGTCAAATTAAATCTGAGATAAAAGACCTTTGGGACCAGAACAGGAAACTGACAGCGCTTTTGTAGTAAATTTAACAAACTTTCGAATAGATGCTTCACATTTACTACGATTTCATAATCGCTTCCAAGATATGTAAGAATACATTCGGAAATCTCAACAACAAAAAATCTAGTCTTTGCCAATTTTACTCGATAACGGTTATAGATATCGTCGATACAAAAGCAAACAAAATGAATGTGAAAAAACGCATTTTTCATTTTCAATTTTTCTTATTGCTGTTGGACTGATGTACGTTCTGGTAAAGCTTGGAAAATTAAAGCAAAATAATTATCAATTACAGAAAATCAATCTAACGAATGTGCACTGAGTCTAATTAAAATATATCATAGGACAAAATATATTTAAAGTCATCTAAAAGGTACATTTTTCACATTTGATACTTTGCATTCTAATGAAATAGTTTCATTAGATTCCCCACGTCCAATTAATTATTAATCCTGAAAGCATAGTACCGCAAAACCCTAAGCGTTACGATTTTTTTTTCGGGCGAATTTCACCCACTAAACCACATTAAAATAAAACATGCCTCAGCCGAATAAGAGGAAAATATTTCATAAAAAACATTGCAGCTATATACTTAATGCTATCAAGTGGCCAAAAGTTCAATGAATTTCTTGAATTATGCAACTTTTTATTTGAACAAGCCAGTCGTTCTTTATTAAAAATACGATAAGGACAAAGTAAAATATAAAAATATCTTTTTTTTTAAGCATATAATCCTAATACATATAATTCTTGATAACAGTATTTATATAATTTGTTTACTTGCCGTAGCAATCCTACGTTCCTGTTATTATCGGGATTGTAAATGAATAAATCAATGAATGATAATTTTTTATAGCTATTAAGGTTTTAAGGGAAATCGCTGCCCATTGGTTGTAAAGAATAGAGCCCACATTTACTCCAGCGATGTTCAAACAAGGTGATTTATTCTTAAATGTAAATATATTTTAAAAATATTAGGTTTATGAACTTCCTTCAACATTCCACCAAATTAAGGTAAGGCAAAAACAATATTATTTGATCCTCATTTATGGAGAGTACCGACTAGAAACTTTCGCGTTTCAGATCCCATAGAAAATAACAGGGTCGCCACCCTTTAATAATGCCTACCTATAGTTGGTCAGAGTTGGTCGGAAGTGTGTCTGTGTGGACCAAAAAGAACCGGAAGTGCTACATCACCAACAAGTACCAACTCTGCTATAAACTGCCCTTCACAGTCAGAAATATTTTACTGGCTCTCCGAAATTCATTAGATTTAATAATTATGGCCTTTCGTACTAATGTAATTTTTATTAAATTTATAATTAATGCTAAGCTGGCCCTTTACTAAAATCATAAAAATTTTCTTTAAGGCGGAAGTTTCGCACACTTTTGGTAATGTAAAAACATGAAAAATGTCAAATTAAATCTGTTCGCTCTGTAGGTAGAAGACGAAAGGTCCGATTTTGATGAAATTTGGTACAAAAATCCGTCGTCCAATTTGAAAGGTCAAGTTCGTTGACCAGCAAAATCCGTCCACTGGAAGATGGCGTTTTGGGCGAAATTCGCACAAAAAAAAATCGTAACGCTTACGTTTTTGAGTTCATAAGCTTGTAAGCACTCGTTTTATAGGCTTCTTGGGCTAGGAAAACGATTGAAACCATTTTCAAGGCGATAGCTTTAACCGTTTTCGAGAAAATTGGAAAAATAGTTTTTGAATACCGTTTTTGGTTTGGGTACTTAGAATCATGGGATTCAGTTGAAACATTTTCTGCATCTTCTACTTTCATTAAAACTAATATGTTGAAATTTGTGTTACGTTTGGAGTTAAGGAAGGGTTAGAATAAAATATTTTATTAACAGACATAAAAAGTTTTGGTAACTTTGTATATTTTCCTTAATACCTCGAAAAAGGTTGAGAATCTTGGTAGACGGAAGAATACCATTAAAAAGCTTACTAAATGCTCTATAAAAAAGGTTCTGATAAAAGTTTTGATTAGGCGAAGTCAATCGGAGAAATAAGTGCTTAAAACTTTAAAGTAATTGATTTCGCTTATTCGAACTGTTCTTTTTGTCTGTTTTTATTCTTTGTTATTTTTTAATTGCTTATAGTTGGATAATGTATTTGATAATAAATCAGGTTAAGAAAAACAATTTAATGTTAGAGAGATTGTAAATAGCTACTTTAAGAGTAAGTGTAACTTGTTTTAAAAGTTCAAGACAATAGGTTTTGGCCAATGGGCCTTTTTCCTTATCGGTCTTTCAAGACATCTAATCAAGAACAAACTAATTATAAAAAATACTGGGTGTATCGTGTAATTTTCGAATAAAGATATATATATATATATATATATATATATATATATATACACATATATATATGTGTATATATATATACACATATATATATGTATATATATATATATAAAATGTTAGAGATATGGATTTCCAAGATATAGCTTTTCAACTGCCTAGCGGGGTCCTTCCTAGGGAGGGTTGGCCGACCCATCCACGTAAGATCGTAAATCAAGACCTTTCTAGAAATGTGGACCCAAAATAATAACAGCTTCTATTTTAATCATTCTAAATGAGTCTAGGGATAAGAACGGAACCGCGCTAAGATGCTGCAGATCCTGCGAGTCAGACTTTTTTGTTTCAGGTCCAAAAAACATACCTCAAATAAAAATTGAAGGAAGTCGAATCTGTCCGAACCAACGTACGACTTGAAATAAGGTGTCTAACTGATTGCCATTGAAGTGTGTAAGCTTTTCCTCGGTTGCCGAAGTGGGGGGTATGAAAGGTAAGGGATAGTCACACTCTGAAGCATAGTCGGGCCAGTACACGGCTGGATTGCCTTCCTCCGACCATGCGTCGGGCTGGCAGTCAACGTGTTAACTGAATTATTAAATGCGAAGTAAATTACCAAATAAATATAATGCATAGCCTTTTATATATTCTACGTTTTTAATTAAGATTTTATTTTCAATATGTATTTCTAAATTTTTTGCTGACAAAGAGAAAAATTTCCGTGATGTATTCTCATTATCTACAAGAGGTCATGGATATACATGCTAAAGTTATCTCGAATAGTAAACTCCTATTTGTTCCCGATATTGAAGAAGATACGTACAGACGATAAGAATAATTAAGAAACGGTACATCATGTGATCGCAATACGTTTTATTGTTATTGATAGGACGGAAAAGTAATCGAGACGCCATACTTTGTTGAAATGTTCATTAAAATTCCGTCGACAAGTAGTTTCCTTTCTATCATACTTAAATAGTAAATTATTAAGAGATGATAAAAACTTATCATTGAAGATCGTGCTTATTTACTTAAACCTTTGAATGCTCTCAAGTTTAAGTGGATTCCTTATTAAAATTATGATTGAGATTTCATTCATTCAGAGACCCACGCAGTGGCAGCTAAAGGGGCGGGCTTGGAGGGGGGCTTAGCCCCCCAGATTGTAAATTCACAATATATTTCGATTAAGTCAGAAAAAAAAGGTCTAGGCAAATTAATAGTAATAAGTTCTAGCTAATTTATGTTCTTAGTTTATCAAATACTTCCTTAATGTTTTCCAGGTGCCTGGTTATAAAAATTTGATTTTACACCCCCAGGCACGGCAGTAACCCCATAATAAATTAGCCCCCCTAGAAATGTTTGTCTAGGGTCGCCAATGGACTCACGAAAGAATTTTGGTCCAGAAATATATAAAATTCTAATCTGGTTGAAAGATATGTCACTGTTCGGCGTAGCCACACAAAGATGGATGCTTTTTGTAATCAGTTATTTGTTACTTGTTTATAAACTTAGTAAAACAATTGATGCATTGCATTGTTGGGGGACCACACGTATTTAATACTCTCTTGGATCTACCTCGTTGGCCAGGACTGTAAGCAAACCTACCAGGAGGTTTCCTGCATTTGGCTGACTGATATAGGGAGGGTTCAGAGCACAACTAGACCAAGTCCATGTTATACTTACTTACTTACAGACGGGCACTACAGTCCGTGAAGGACCAAGGCCTTAGCCAACAGCTTATTCCAGGCAGCTCTATCTGTCGCAAAACGCCTCCAACGTCGGATTCCTATTTCCTTCAAATCCTTCTCCACGTCGTCCGTGGTCCATGTTATACAGTTTACAGAAAAAGAGTATTATTAGTTTTAATTTCAGAGACGTTGTATAAATCCTATTGACCAGTAAAAGTCTTAAACATATTTGAACTGAAACACTGACATTATTTATGTATAGCCTTGTTCATAAAATAGTTGTAACTTGGACTTGGCTTACTTGTGCTCTGAAGACTAATAAGAATGACTTCCAGGTGTGTAGCAAGAACTGCTACAAGTGGTAAAATAACGAAGTTAGGACTTAGTCTCCTGACACTGAAAAATGCCATTTTAGTAATATTCTTCTATGCCATTACCACATAAAATGCCAAACATTGACTTGGTCTAGTTGTGCTCTGAACCCTCCATAATAATAATAATTAAGAGACAAGAGGATGAAGCAGGTAAGCCCTTTTGTCACTTATTCTCGACTTTCAGTGCTACCAAAAAAGCGATTAAATTCTTTACTAAATGATTACATATTCAACTCTTTCTATGGGGGAAATATTTCTTTAGACTTCCTGTAATATTTGTAACGATTTTCGCATATGAAATTATGCTCTTTCCATATACATACATATATATATATATATATATATATATATATATATATATATATATATATATATATATATATAGAGAGAGAGAGAGAGAGAGAGAGAGAGAGAATGAAGATTTGAATAGGTTTTACAATGATTCCTTTATGAGTGCTATACTTCTTCGTAATAAGCTACAAAAGATTTTTGCAAATTTCCTGATATCATGAATTATTGCATCATAAAAAGCCAAAGAGATAATAGACTACAAGGAGGGGGAGGGAAAACAGTTTAAGTGATTTATCAAGGTCATCACGGCCATGACTGATAAAAACCAAGAAGATTAAATTATTTGCCAACCCGAGACACAGGTAGCTAAATAAACGACTGTAAATTCCAGCCGTACTTTGCACATGTCGATTCAAGCAATTATATCATATACATTTCTCGTCGAAACTTATGGATTGCGTCCAATACGGGACGCGAAAAATCTATAAAACGCCTGCCCCCAACTGCCTAAAGGAAACTAATTCCTGCAGCCGATGTAAGGATTTCCTACAGGCTTTTACATCTCCTTCAAATTTAACATAACAGAATAGGTAGCGAAACCTACTGAGCCGGAGACCGAGAGGTCGAACCAGAAAGACAACATGAAGAAGGATTTTCAGAAAAAGGGAGCTCTAATGTAAGAAAAGAAGATAATTTGTGGAAGACCGACAAACATGAAAAGGCTGGATAGTCTTCCTCCTCACATTCCATAAAGCAGTTCAAAGAGGGCTAATTATAAATATATTAATTTATAATAGAGAATACCAGAAACACATCCCAGACACATAGTTCCACTCAAGACCGCCAGACAAAATTCGACGGAGCAACAGATAGGAATTTATCATCAAGAACAACAAACAACTTTTAGAGAAACGATGACGTAACTGCACTTAAGGGTTGAAATTAGGATGATCCTAATCCCTGGTAATTGATAGTAAAGTATATATTCTACATACACTCAATAAACCTGTATTTTCTCTCACTTACACCCTTTTCAATTATACGTTATATGCAACTCAAAATAGTTTTTTTTACTCTCCTGTAAAATTGAAGTTTTTGCATTTACGTCACTGTTCTTCCGGAACATATATGTGTATATATGTATGTATATATATGTATATATATATATATATATATATATACGTGTATGTGTGTGTGTGTGTGTTGCTCATTCGGCATCTGTCTCCAGCGGTCTTGCTCCTCTTGTCATCGCGATATTTCGCCGGATTCTTCTGGCAGTCACTCATCCTTGCTGGCTGGTAAGGGAATGAGCTCGTCAGCGGTTTGGGCCCTTCTGAGTGACTGCCAGAAGAAGCCGTAGAGGAATCCGGCGAAATATCGCGATGACAGAAGGAGCAAGACCGCTGGAGACAGATGCCGAATGAACAACACATTTAATTCCCAGCGAAGTAGCGAATATATATATATATATATATATATATATATATATATATATATATATATATATGTATATATATATATATATATATATATATATATATATATATATGTATATGTATTAGACATGCGCGCCGCGCCGGCGCCGCTACACCACGCCGGGTTTTAATGACGCCGCCGCCGCCGAGCCTATTCAGTCGGCGCGCCGAGGGGAGGAAATCTACTAGTGTACTGCATAGTGACCGGCCGGCGCCATTTTGTGCTTACCTTCTGATCGATTAAACGCTTGTGTGTTGTGATCGTTGATGGGAAAATGACAAAGCTTGTATCAGAAAAGCCTAAAATAAAAGAATTTTATATAAACATACTCGACGATATAAAACTAAAAATACGTCCGACTCTCAGGAACTGCGTCATCTTAGCGCGGTTCCGTTCTTAGCCCTAGTGCTATTTGTAAAGGAATAAATACAGTTTATGGATAGGGTTTGATCTTTCTTTAAAAATATAAGAGAGAAAACTTTATTTAAAACGAAATAAAATGGGCTCCCCAATTAAATTGGGTTGCTAGGTATACAGGTGCTTATCATCCATTCGGAAATAGGGCCAATTTTCAGACTGAAGATGTAAGGATTTCGAAATAAGTAATAGAGAATAAAGAAGATGAAGACGAAAGAAGGAGATAGTGAAGGATGAGAAGGAATTTCCAAATCTCAAACAAAAGGAAGTTTAAGAAGCCACAACAGGAAACTGACAGTATCCTAGGACTCCCCGACAACACAACGTTCGCCCCGTGAAAACATTATTATCAGTGTAAACATTATTATTAAACATTAACATATAAGTGTCTCATTTTCTTGACTTATAGACTAATTTTTATAATTTTTTTTTCGGCGCATCGACGTCTAGGCCATTAGCGCCGACATCCAGGGTGCAGAAAAGAATGTTGCCAACGAGCCGTGGGATGAGAACATTCCTGCCGCCGCGGCGGCACCGGTGGGAATCGAACCTACGATGTACCCAAACCGAAAACGAGTTACATAAACATTTGTTCCACTTATATCAAAAACTGTTACAGATATCGCTTTAAAAACGGGTTCATTTGTTTTCGTATGTTAAGGAATATATTACGTGAGTATCTGCAAGTATATAAACCGGAAGACGTAAGCGTTACGATTTTTTTCGCGGGATGTTCTCGCCAACACCACTCGGAGGACGGATTCTACTGGTTAACGAACTTGACGTTTCAAATTAGACGATTTATGTACCAAAGATCTTCAAAATCTGACCATTCTTGAGCCTGTGAAATAGCGGACAAATATATATATATATATATATATATATATATATATATATATATATATATATATATATATAATATATATACATATATATATATATATATATATATATAATATATATACATATATATACTGTGATTAAAATTTTAACATCTCCCTTGGGGGTTAAATAAAAATAGCCCACGCCGCGCGCGCCGCCGCCGCCGACCATTTTAGTCCAGCGCGCCGCCGCCGGAAAATTCAGCCTCGGCGCGCATGTCTAATATGTATATATCTATATAGAAAATTATTGAAAGGTAAATTTTGAAAGGGATGGGTGACCACGTGCCGGTGGCATTATAAGCGGTGCCAGCCTAAAGACAGCTCTAATAACCTAGAAGTTGTTACACCGTAAAATACTCATTTTACTGTTAAATTTAATTAAAGACAATAACAATTAATTAAAAAGATAGGTAAACAGAGACAAAAACCCGTTGAAAAGACCAAAACTAATACTTTAGAAGTTTTAAGCACTTATTGACATCGCCCCATCGAAAATCACATCAGTACCTTTTGCATGGAGAATTTTGTAAGATTTCGATTGGTCACTTTCCACTTATAAACTTTCAAATTAGCCGAAAGATTTTAAACCGCCGTGAAATTTTTAGTCGGCCCTTCGAAATTGTGTCATGAGGTCAACCTTATAAGCGTTTCTCCCTATAGAGGGAGGGAGGAACCGCGCTAAAAAAAAAGTACTTACCTCGTGTAAACTTGGGATTATTATAAAGGAAGTCGCAGGCATGAGGTTTTCGAGTATTGCAGGCTAGTATCACATCAATATGTAGGTGTTTGACCGTTAGAGATGCAGTTCTACGGACAACAAGCACAGTATACGCCCGTATCGACATTTCTCAATGCCAGTTTTTCTTATTTGCCACGGTCGAAGGCTTTCGGCTACCCAATAGCCTTGTGGCTTTTTATCCACACGGCTACTAAAAACTTGCGCACTTCCTGACCCGCTTTCAAGTACAAAGCACATGAATATATTCTGAAATTACCCACTTAGATCTACACATTTACCAACCATTGCAATTGGAACAATCCCACGAAGATGGAGAAACCTCACTTTTGGCAAATCCGACTAGACCTCTATGGACACCAAAATGATAAAGTGTTCAGACGTTTATTCAACACTAGTATACATAAACATATGATTGTATGTATGTATATATATATATATATATATATATATATATATATATATATATATATATATATATATATATGTATACAAACATATTCAAACTTTTGAAAACAATAGCACATTGGGAATCGAATGAAAAGAAGGATTCAGTAAGATATCCACACACAAAAAAAAAAAAAATAAAAAAAAAATAAAAAAAAAAATAAGAAAAATAAATAAATAAAAAAAAATAGAAAGAACTGTGATCAATCAATAAAAAAAACTGAAATACAACATCTGAATAACATTTGTATTCCTATTTGACAAAAAAAAAGTATTTAATTTGAAGGGGAGAAGGTGGTGTTGCAATCTTCTTGTAGCAAAAATATGTAGGAATAAAAATAATCATATTTACTTACTTTTTCTTCTGTTTGTGAATTACTTATGACCAAAGGAGCAAGTTCTTCAACTATAGCCAAATCTACTGCCGAAGGCTCAGGTCTAAACCTCATGTTCTCCCTAAAAATAAAAATACAAATTAATTTTTCTCATAGAGAGGTTGTATTCTTAACCTAAAAAGGCTACAGTAGGGAAATACAAGTTCTCGACACGTGACTATTGAATAAAAAAAACTGCTTGAGAAATTGGTAACCTTAGGTTACAATTATTATTATTATTAGAGCCCGGAAGTTAGGCAAAATGCCTTTTTTATCTGAATGGATATATTGAAGAATCAGATAGAAATAAATATGTTTTTGTGCATTTAGGAAGTGTAGCGACAATTTTTATTTTGCCTATTTTGGCTTCCGTTGCCAATTTCTGCCTTTTTTGCTTGTTATGCAATTTTTTTCTGCGATTTAAACATTTCAAAAATTACATATTTAATTTCCGTTCATCGAAGACAAAAAAGGTTGCTCAAATTACAAATTGCCGTCACAAATATCTATTCGAAAACTTATTTTCCCAACCCATGGATTGAACCTCTGTAAATAACAGAACCTTCCTTAGTAGAAGGAATGCACAAGCATAATGAATAGGAGGAAAGAGAGAGGATGAGAGAAGTACGTCTCCTTCCTCACATCCCTTTAGCTGTGACATTGCGTAATTACCTGGTATTCCGGACTTCGAAATGACAAGATAATGCAGAGGAAGTTTTACCATGATGAAAAACATTTTTTCTGAGAAGGTCTGTAACAGTTGATACTTTGATAAAGCATCTTGTTGTTGCTTGTAACAAGGGAAGTAATTCCCTTGAGAGTAACAGTCCAGGCAACGAATGCTTAAAACACCTCTAGGTGGAAATTTTTGGAACACAATTTTGGACTATGTAACTTTGTTTGGGCTGGATAGGAGGTGAACATATCAAAAGTCCTCACCCCTGGCCTTTATGCCGGGGGGAGGGGGGTTTAGAAGGTCCTATTTTTCGGATTTTCACTTATATCTCGGAAACCATGCGTCGTAGCGACATGACTATTCTATAACAAATGAAAGCTGCTTAAATGTCCTACAAGTTCTATTCTATAAAGTTTTTCGAGATATCTTTTGTTTTCGAAATATCCGCTCTTGAATGTCTGTCATTTTGGGGAAAATCACTGTTGCCGCATATTTTCCCCCCGTTTTGACGGGATAACTCTTCAACGATGAACCCAAAAAATAAATAACGGTGATAGGGTTGTAGAGTATTGCATTCCCTTCAATAATATATATTACTTTGCTATTTTATGTATTTTCCTTCAAACGTAAAAATAATTTCAGTGTTCATCGTGAAATCTGAAATTTAGCGACTAATAGTCCAGGTAAGTAAGAGATATAGATGGAAATGTTTGGAACACAATTTTTGACTTTATAACTGTGTTTCAGCTAGTTAGGAGGTCAACATATCAAATGTCCTCGCCCGTAGCCTTTGTGCCGGGGGGGGGGGGGGGGGGGGGGAGGGGGGTTTAGAAGGCCCCATTTTTCGGGTTTTCACTTATATCTCGGAAACCCTGCGTCCTAGCGACATGACTATTCTATAACAAATGAAAGCTGATTAAATATACTACAAGTTCAACTCAATAAAGTTTTTCGAGATATCTTTAGTTTTCGAAATATCCGCTCTTGAATGTCTGTCATTTTGGGAAAAAAAACACACTTTTTGCTCTTTTTAACCGGATAACTCTTTAACGATAAACCCCCCAAAAAGTCGTTTATAGGGTTGTAGAACATTACACTCCCTTCAAGAATATATATATAACTTTACTATTTTATGTATTTTTCTTCAAACGTGAAAACAGTTTTAGTGTTCATCGTGATATCTGGCGACAACTGTCGACCAATGAACCTTTCAATTTATAAATATTTTCAGTCAATGTATTGTCCAAAATATACTCCATTATGTAAATATAGTGAGTACTGGACGTATAAATAGCACGAAATATATAATTTTGGGCCCACTGACCAGTTATTCACACCCAATTAGATAAGATCTTGTCCATTATATTGGCAATGGTTTTGCTAAGACTCACATGGTCGTATATAACGTTTGAAAGAAAATACATAAAATAATAAAGTAATATATATTATTGAAGCGAATGGAATGCTCTACAGCCCTATAGCCGTTATTTATTTTTTGGGTTCATCGTTGAAGAGTTATCCCGTCAAAACGGGGGGGAAATATGCGGCAACAGTGATTTTCCCCAAAATGACAGACATTCAAGAGCGGATAGTTCGAAAACTAAAGATATCTCGAAAAACTTTATAGGTTAGAACTTTTAGGACATTTAATCAGCTTTCATTTGTTATAGAATGGTCATGTCGCTAGGACGCAGGGTTTCCGAGATATAAGTGAAAACCCGAAAAATCCCCCCTTCTTAACCACCCCCAGCACAAAGGCTACGGGCGAGGACTTTTGATATGTTCACCTCCTAACTAGCTGAAACAAAGTTTTAAAGTCAAAAATTGTGATCCAAACATTTCCATCTATAACTCTTACACTGAAATTATTTTTACGTTTGAAGGAAAATACATAAAATAGCAAAGTAATATATATTATTGAAGGGAATGCAATACTCTGCAACCCTATAACCGTTTTTTATTTTTTGGGTTCATCGTTGAAGAGTTATCCCGTCAAAACGGGGGAAAATATGCGGCAAAAGTGTTTTTCCCCAAAATGACAGACATTCAAGAGCGGATATTTCGAAAACTGAAGATACCTCGAAAAACTTTATAGAATAGAACTTGTAGAAAATTTAATTAGCTTTCATTTGTTATAGAGTAGTCATGTCGCTAGGACGCAGGGTTTCCGAGATATAAGTGAAAAAGCGAAAAATGGGACCTTCTAAACCCCCCCCCCTAGCACAAAGTCTACGGGCGAGGACATTTGATATGTTCACCTCCTATCCAGCCCAAACAAAGTTACGAAGTCAAAAATTTTGATCCAAAAATTTCCATCTATAACTGTTCGTTGACTGGACTATAAGTACACTAATTCTGTGTTCGTCCGTTTGTTCCTTATACAGATCCACACATTTTGACCAAACTTGGAATACTTGTAGGTCTTGATCCGGGAAGTCTCGTAGGCTTCCAGCTTTCTGTCTGTATGTTTTTTCCTTATACAAATCCACACCGTTTGACCGACTTTGACCAAACTTGGGACACAAGTAGATCTTAATCCGAGAAGTGTCGTAGGCTAAGTCAAAAACGTCTACCAGCTGTCTGTCTGTATGTTTGTTCCTTATACAAATCCACACATTTCGACCGCTTTTGATCAAACTTGGCACACATGTAGGTCTTGATTCGGGGAGAGCCATAGGCTATGTTAAAATCGTTTATGACCCACAGTTCGGAGGTCACGGGTTCGAAACAATGAACGGGGTTCCTAATTTATTTTTGATTTTATGGAAGCAGAAAGTAGGCGTAGCATGGCACGCCGGGTAACAGCTAGTTGGTAATAAAGAAATGAATGAGTATTTAAAATACATTTTTTCATCATTAATGAGTAAGGTTCCTCTTTGCCTTTACTCCTAATAAATGCACATTTTAATTACAGTACTGCCTATTTTCACCCAAAAATAAATGCCTAACTTCCGGGCTCTAATTATTATAATAGTATCATAAAAAATGCATCTAAATATAACAATTTAACAGAAGTTCTCACTGGACCATAAACACTTCTATACAGCTGCCTGCGAGGCTTAACACGTGACCAGAAGGTTATTTTATTTCCTCACATGTTTTGTTTTTATTATTTTGAGCAACTGGGTTCGATAATGTGGATACACCGTCAATCAGGCACACATATAGAGGCTAGAAAAACCTATATTTCTTTCTTTCTATTTAAATTTGGGCATTTTGTAAAATTCCTAAACAAATAGGAAATTTACTAATCGAATATAACAATAATAAACTCATAGAGATTGATACAAATTTTGTGAAATATATGAACTAAAATTAACACTTTCGCTGCGCTGTCATTGTTTGGGAATACCTCAGTATCGGGTACATTTTTTGTGTAAATTTTTCATGTAGACATTTTTATTCATAAAATATTATAAATATTCTTCTAGTCAGACGATTTGAAAACGGAAAACACTCTTGGAAAGCCCAAAGAATTCTGAAGGCAACTGTCGTTACCTATAGATGCAAAAGTGAATCCCCTCCATTTTGAATCTAAAGGGAAAAGTAATAGAGGAGTGTCCTTCCGAAGGGACACTCGTATGCAGATAGGATCGCTAGTGTCCTTCCGTAATGACACCCGGAGCGAGAGTGTTAATAAAAATATTAGTTAAATATATTAACTAACATATATTTTATAATATGCTAAAACCTTTGTTTTTGCAAATTGTTGCAAATCTAAGAAATGCAATCTATGTATATAAAAATCACGTGTCTGTCTGTTTTTCTGTTTATTTATTTGTTTGTTTGTTCCTTATACAAATCTACACCGTTTGACCGATATTGACCAAACTTGGCACACACTGTGTCATACAGGTTGGTCTTGATACGAGAAATCTCCTAGGCTAGGTCAAAATTCAAAATTTGGTCAAAAGGCCAAACGTTTTGTTAAAGAAAAATTAGCTACACTGAACCATTCAGATTGTGACGGCCATTTTGAATCGAATTCTAGTGGCATCTGTCGGCTGTTAGATGAAGTGCTGTTGTGCTGGCCTCTGCCGGTATCATTATGAACTAAAACAAATTCACATCGTTTGACCGATTTTCGTAACTGGGTATAGACAACTAGGTATCAAGTAGATCTTGATACGGGGAGAGTCATAGACAGAAAGTAGGTGTAGCATGGCTCACTGGGTAACAGCTAGTCATAAATAAAGTGTGTAGATTAAGAGCCGAGGAATGTTCTTGAAATTCTGGTGGATTGCCAAGTTACTTAGCACATCCTTGGATTTAATGGCGCCGTAAACAAATACATTCATTATGAACTGCATTATGAGGAAAAGGTTTCGCCTTCTTTTCATAAATATGTATATTAATTTATTTGGCATTTCCAAAAAATCAAAATATATTTTATGCAATATATTATTATCAAATCTTATAGGCTCAATTGGTTGGTAGAAAGTCATTATAGGCTGTATTCAGGCCTCTCGTTGGAAGGAGAACCCGCTTTTGTTGTCAACACGAATGTCATAACACAAACATGAAGAGTCCAGCACGCAGGAGCTGCATAACTAAGCACGTGCCTCAGAAGATGGTAAGGGTGCACTTTATTGCTGAATACTGATGTGCTTAAAATAGCCTATATAAACAAACAGAACAGCTGACTCAATGAACTTCACAGCCCTGATACAGGGCCCAAATTCAGTGCCCCTAGTGTTCGAAGCAAAACAAACGTTTTGGCAGCTTGATTAAATTTGAAGACAATACAGAGGAAACCCCATGTAGTTTATTTAGTAAATTTTTAAAATAGACCTTTCTCTTTAGATATCCATGCGCCAAGATTCGTTTCGATACAACAGAAATTACGATCGGTATGTGCAAATTAGTAATTTGGGTCCGGAGTAAACCCCCCCCCCTCCAGGTGGGCCGATTTCGGTGGCTATCGAGCTCGTTCAATCCGCATCTCAATCGAAAATATTTTAATCCACAGTTAATGGTTTCACTGTACAAGCTATGCCAATTCACAAAGATTACGCTAATTTTACTGTCAGGAGAAATATTAAAATTCCTTTTAAAGTAGAAATTAATTTAAAAGAGGGAATAAGAATCTTCATAGTGGCGTTTAACAAATAGATAAGTGAGACAAGTGTCTCTCCGTGGCAGGATAACTAGCTTGTCGGACAACCATGCAAGAAGTTGCAGGCTGAGATTTTGTTTATCCCGAAGAACTGTGATCCTTCATAGATATTTAGAAAGTATGGTAAATGGCCCGAAGCTAATATTCATAAAAGCAGATGATGCGTAAAAAAAATGTTTTAACAATAATAAAACTGCGAACGATGTTAGAGTTAACGGGTTCTACTACAATACAAAAAGCCCCATAAATAAGCAAACTTTTTTTTTATGTATTTATACATATTTATGTATATATATATATATATATATATATAATATATATATATATATATATATATAAATATATATATATATATATATACACACATTTATATTTATTTATTTATGTTATTACGGGGGCGAGGTTAGCTCAGTGGTAGAGCACTGGACAAAAATTTGGCCTCCCTGACCGTCCCTAGTCCAACCCAGCCTTTAATTAATTTATTAATGGGTACCTTGGTGCTAATGACTCTAGCAGTCGAAGCAGCAAGGGGAAAATCAGGCGGTCGGAGCATAGTACTGACCATACTGGTCATGACTCAGATACCTCTCTAGTATCTGCCCCTCAGGGCCCTCATGGCCTGTTACGGGACTGATTATTTTTATTTTTTTATATGCGAACATATATCTAAGTTGTATTTTTTTTTTTCTTTTCTTTTTTCTTCAACCTTTTAGCTTAACATGAAATGTAAAGAAACTTCAAGGTAAAAAGTTTTATCTACAAGCTCATATTTTTTCTTTATTCTATTCAAGGTGATGGCATCATAGTAACTTTTTTGAGTTTACTAATTTTTACTTTCTTTGGCTTACTTATTTTTGCTATTTAGAATATGAAGGTTTATTCTTCAACAGTAGGACACGTCAAAAACTGTAAACACGAAACACTGGGTGTGTTTTAGTTGGCTAAAACTCTTCCAAGATCTAAATAGTTAGTACTCCATGCACCGGAAATGGTCTCAGCCCCCCCCCCCCCCCGAAATTTTCCCAGCCCCCTCCGAAATTATTTCCTATATACGCCTATGCTTCATCAGCAATGAATACCTAGGTGATGGAGGAAGACCCACGATAACTTTCAGGTGACCATGGATATGTGTTAGGCTGTGTCATACACTTATCCGTGGTCATCTCAAAGTTATCTTGGTCTTTTTCCGTCACCTAAGCATTTGTTGCTGAAGGAAGCTGCTAAAGAGCATGCCGAAACTTTTGAACTATAGATTTTTCTGAAAATTTGACAGTTTCTCAAAGCTGAATCCTAGCCATTCCTTGACTTCTTAACATTTTCGATACGTCAGCTCATAAATCAAATTAACTCTGAAAACGTTTCGTCACATTGATTTATTCTTCTTTTCTGTAACTTGATCAGTACGTTCAATTCTAAATATTTTTTTTAACTTAAAATGGGCATTTTTTAACTATTGACTCGGGAAAATTGATCCCGAATAACGAGCAAGTATGGGAAAGAATATTGACTCTCTGAAAATGATGAAGTTTTGAGTTCAAGGATTTTCTTTGATCGAAGTGAATCATTTAATTAGCACAAATCAATATTTATTAAGGAGTAGCCCAACAATGCTCACCGTAATACCAACAAGGTCATCAAACTGAGGGTGCATTCGATACAATATTTAAACCTTGACATATGGGTCGACTAAGGAGTACAAAGGTTCACGGCGGGGGATAGGAATTGAATGAAAATCCCATTTGTCTTCAGGTAAGTCCTAGTTATCGAAAATCTAATACATTTTTAGAAATAAGCAGAAAACACAGTGTAGTGAAATTGGCACAAACCTTTACTGCTCATATATGCTAATATATATGTCTGAGAGTGAACATACAAATGATATATACCCGTGCTTCGTCACGGCAGATAAGTAGTTATTTTATTGCGTTAAATAATGCATCATCAAAATTAACGCTACTACATAATTTTGTGCAGTTTACTATAGCACAGTTCTCATCATACTATAAGTTATTCATCAATTGATAAGTAATGAAAGTATAATGTGTCTTGACATTGGGGCGCTCCGGACCAGTGTCAAAAAACAGATAACGTAGAGATAACCCGTTATCTACAGGTTACCAGCATGGGCGTATATAAGGGAGAACTGAGGGATCTGCAACCCCCCCCCCCCCCCGAAATTTTGATTTGATGGTGAAAATGTGTCTTAAAAGCCTTAAAAATAAATTAAATAAGATAATTTCTTTATAAGTACAATTGGTTTGATCCATTCCTTTTTCATTCCAAAGATCATTTCATTTTAGTTTTAATAGCGTTTTATTTGCCTAAAACTATTCCAAGTTCTAAATTGATAGTATTCCATACCCCAGTAATTCAAGGACTGCCATCATAGTTGAAATTAACCTCAATTAAAAATAATACTATGAAATAGATAATGTACGGTAACAGCTGTTCTTTATCGTCCTAGCAACGCATTCTACCTAGGCTTGCCTGCTCTAACCAACTCAAACTTTAAACCCCTCTAAAAATACTTAAAAATTCGAATATCAAAAAATCCTTTCTTAGTGAGCGTCTACGTTCTATAGGGAGTGTCCATGCAAAATTTCAAATTTTTCTGTCGAGCGGTTTGGGCTGGACGTTGATAGGTCAGTGAGTGAGTGAGTGGTATTTGACAAATATATAGTAGATATATATATATATATATATATATATATATACATATATATATATATATATATATATATATATATATATATATGTATATACTTGTCTGTTCGCACTCTTTGGGTAAAGTTCGTACCTTTGGTATCAGTTAAATGAAAATATCCTAGCAGGAAAATTTTTGTACCAATTTCACCACAGTGTACTAATGTGATCTCATTTTGTACCAATTTCACCACAGTGTACTAATGTGATCTCATTTTGTACCAATTTCACCACAGTGTACTAATGTGATCTCATTTTGTACCAATTTCACCACAGTGTACTAATGTGATCTCATTTTGTACCAATTTCACCACAGTGTACTAATGTGATCTCATTTTGTACCAATTTCACCACAGTGTACTAATGTGATCTCATTTTGTACCAATTTCACCACAGTGTACTAATGTGATCTCATTTTGTACCAATTTCACCACAGTGTACTAATGTGATCTCATTTTGTACCAATTTCACCACAGTGTACTAATGTGATCTCATTTTGTACCAATTTCACCACAGTGTACTAATGTGATCTCATTTTGTACCAATTTCACCACAGTGTACTAATGTGATCTCATTTTGTACCAATTTCACCACAGTGTACTAATGTGATCTCATTTTGTACCAATTTCACCACAGTGTACTAATGTGATCTCATTTTGTACCAATTTCACCACAGTGTACTAATGTGATCTCATTTTGTACCAATTTCACCACAGTGTACTAATGTGATCTCATTTTGTACCAATTTCACCACAGTGTACTAATGTGATCTCATTTTGTACCAATTTCACCACAGTGTACTAATGTGATCTCATTTTGTACCAATTTCACCACAGTGTACTAATGTGATCTCATTTTGTACCAATTTCACCACAGTGTACTAATGTGATCTCATTTTGTACCAATTTCACCACAGTGTACTAATGTGATCTCATTTTGTACCAATTTCACCACAGTGTACTAATGTGATCTCATTTTGTACCAATTTCACCACAGTGTACTAATGTGATCTCATTTTGTACCAATTTCACCACAGTGTACTAATGTGATCTCATTTTACGGTATAAAATTAAAGATCACATATTGTCCAGAAAAAGATAATTTTTTTTTTCGTTTAGAGACAACAATATTGCGTTTATTGGACTCCATCTACACTTCTTTTCGAAATTTCAAAGAGGACGATGGAATGAAACCACTTTCTAGAAGATATATTGAACAGTTTTCGAGAAAAGTTGTATTTTGTCTATCTTCACGACTTTTTATAGCTTGTTAATATCCTGAATACGGTAGAAAAATCGTGATAAACTGAGAGTAATCGTTTAATAGATTAATTTGTATGGAACTATTTCAACCAGAGAAAACGCCGTTTTTATCGCATTTTTCTTAGTTTTAGCGCTTTCCAAAGAAATGTAGCAAATAACGTTGCGACCATGACGGCGTTTTTGAAGTATTTCTTCAGTTTTTATATATACTACCTGCTAGATACCGAAAATGACTCCCGTTAAAACTAAAATCGTTTCAAAAGAAATGTGGGGTTTACTCCGGAGACAAATCACTAATAAGCCCCTAAAGGTCGAAATTTTAGTTTTTAATCGGGTTTACTATTTTTATTCTCATTTTATATTCGAAGTACGAGTTAATTAAAGCTAAATTCAACAAAGAGCCTGTCAATGCCTCCTGTATACGACCATGTATAAAAAGAAGATTATTATGGATGGATGGATTGGGTGTTTAAGGGCAGAAAACATCTAGGTCCTCACCGCCCTGAAGTGTAGTGCTAGAGAGTCGTGTATATGTCGTGAGAGGGATTGTAATTTTGTGTTTAGGACAGTGCATGACTATCAACTGTAATTTTTATGACCTCTACTCTTTTTTTTTTTTTTTTTTTTAAACTATGTCATTGCTTACGACTAACTTGTTACTTAGATACTAATAGAACTATTTGCACTAAAACTAATACAGTATAGCACTATTAATACAGTTAAGAGACTTGTATATAATTTTTTTTTTTTTTTTTTTTTTTTTTAATGCATATACATATATATATGTATATCTTTTTTATATGTATATATCTATTTTTTCTGAGTAATGTTGTATATATCCTTTTTTTTTAATGCATATATATATATCTTTTTTATATTTATATATCTATTTTTCTGAGTAATGTCATATATATTTTTTTTTTTTTTTTTTTTTTTTTTTTTAACACTAACGAATACAAACTAAGTAACTAATACAAACTTAACATAACTATTACAACTATTTGTACTAAAACTATACTAAATAACAAAATTTATAGTAATACCAATTCTAAAACTAATCTAGCACACGTATATGCACATACACCCACGTTCATACACAAATACACACCGACATACATACATACATACTTACACGCACATGAGTATATACCCGTGCACGTATACATAAATATATTTATTAATTATTAAATTATTATTTTATATCATGAGATATAATTGCGCCTTTTTTAAGAATTCCACGACTAGGCCATCTGCTTTGCCAGAAGATTATTATGAAGGCCCATCTTCGCGGCGGACAATCTATTATAGCGTCATCTCATTGGCAGTTTATGTATTGCAAGTTTTGAGAGCGTCTCTATATAAGTCAGCTGCTCCTTACGGGATAACTATTTAAAAAAAAAAAAAAACAAAAAAAAAACACTTAAATGTGTCGGATGCCAATAATAAAAAAATACACACTTATTTCAGCTCCACATCTTGTATTTCCTATAAATTTTTCACGCTGTTTTGGCGCCACCTCAGGAGCTTATAACTAAATCTACAACCATTTCAGTTCACGTCATAAAAACTTGTATAAACAGCCCACCGGTTTAAACGTTCCCCTCCCCTAATGGTAGACAGTTTTACAGCTGATCATTAATCGATTGTAAAATTCTATGCTGTCTCTTTCCGGAAAAAGTATAGTACCTAAATGTAGAATCCGTTGTCAATTTTATATTATTTTTAAAAAGAGAAAAAAATATTTACAAAAATTTAGCACCCGCAAATTTTAGATTTTGGGACTTTACTTCTTCTGGAATGATACAGTATCAATTTTAGAATCGATAATTGATCAGCTGTAATACCTCCCCGCCATATTGAACCTTTTAGTATTGACTCGCTAGGGGAGTGCAAGACGTGCCTCTCACCGATTCTAACGAGAATTTTTGTATGTATAGTACATAAGTAGAAAAAGGTCCTGTTAAACGCAATTCTCAAGCATTCAGGTGAAAACATATGTTGAAAATTTACCTGGAGTTCTAAAAATTTGTTAGCCAAAAATGTAGGTTATGTTTTGAAATTCATTATCTCCCCCCCGACTTTTACATCCCTGGGCTTTTTGAAAAGAAGAGAGCTTCGTTTTTCGAGCTATATAAATGACTATTGTATTATCTCGTGAGGTACTTGTAAGAAATGGTTCTCAAAATAAAATTCAAGTTTAAACATTTTTGAATATACTGTCGATTCCAGAACACGCATAAATACCCCAATCGGACGAAAATGTCTAACTTTAGAACTTTTATCGACCCTTCAAATGTGGTTTGAATCGGGTAAATTTTCTTTGAAATATGGCCGGATTTTTGAATTGTTTACAAAATTTTAAGGGCCCGGTTTTAGCGAAATTTAAAATACATTTTTTTTAATCTTCCGAAAATTTTAATATGTTTTTTTTTTAATGTGCTAAAAACAAATTTGCACTCCCCTTGTCAGCCAGGGACGGTTAGAGGAGTAGCGCCATGTGCTGTTTATAATATGTATTTAATGATATGACCAGATATAGTTGTAGTTGTAAGCTCCTGAAGAGGAGCCAGAATTACATGAAACACATAGAGCACCAAATAATAAATATGGAATTAATTGTGTATTTTTTATTATTTCTAAATTTAAGTGAATGTTAAAGGTCAGAATAAACAAAATGGTTTTTAAATTGTTTAATAGTAAAATGAGTTTATCACTGTCGGGTCTATTTAGCAAGAATTTTTTTCCCCTTAGGAAACTAAATTAAGAGGGTTTTTTTTTCTAAGCTTTTCAAATCTTACCAGGTTTATGGATGTGGTGGAAGCACGCTAAGATTTGAGTAGGATGTCGTCTCTATAATTAACTGAGTAGAGTTACGTCAAATCCCGCCCTAAAAAACGACCAATGAAAAAAGTTTAGCTTCTTATCAAGCGAGAATAGATAAAAAGTTGTAAAATACAACGCGAAATGGAGTAAATTGCCTCATGTATTTAATTTTGACAACGGCTAGACCTATTTACACTACATAAATAACGAAAATAAATTAATGGAGTGAATCCAAGATAAAACCCTTGTATCTTTTTTGGTCTTGGTTGTATTATCTTATGACGTAAGTTCCTCTTGGAGGCCGGTCGCATAATCTTGACCTTTTAGATCTCTCTGCATGGTGTATATCTTCAAAGGACAGTTCAATGCCGGCTTCATATCCTCTACAAAACAATAACCATACAGATCAAACTAGTTTTATCTAGTCTTATATATTTTTTTGATAGTACAAGGTTCAACACAGAACTACTAGACCGTAGTAAATAAAAAACAATTCAATAAAAAAAATTACCCGAGACAAATTCAAAAACCTATTTGACAAAAACTTTTTTTCTTTTTTTTTTTTACGGCGCATCTACATCTAGGTCATTAGCACCGACATCCAGGGTGCAGCGAGGAATTTTACCAGCGAGCCGTGGGATGATAAAATTCCTGCCGGAGGTTGGGAATCGAACCCACCATCTCCCGCTTATGAATCCAAGGCGCTAGCCATTAGACCACGGGAGACCCCTACTTATTATTTATATTTTTATATTTATTTTTAATTTATAGAGTTCCGTGACGCAGGCGAAAAACTCTATAGACGTCAATGTTAAGTAGCAAAAAATAAATAAATAAAGAAAGAAAGAAAAGATAGTAAGGAGAAAAAGAAGAACCGTGTTAGAGACAAAAAAGAAACGAACAAAATAATTGAAATGCAAATTAATAAATGAACAAATACAACATGAAAAGGAAAAATAAACGGTTTTAAAAAATATATATAATTAGATAAAATAAAATATTATTAATTAATACAAAGAGATGTAACGTGAGGAACTGTTAACAAAAAACTAAAAAAAAAGGATAAAAAGTATTAATATCAGTTAAAAAATTGAATAAGTTAAATTTTGGTGTATAAGTGTGTGTTTTTTAAATCTTTAAGTTGTGAAGCTATGTGTGGGCTTCACACATACGGGACTTACCTTCTGTCAGTAAGTCCCGTAAGTCATAGGGAATATTTACATTATTGCGTTGTCTGCAGTTCGTAATTCTGTGTTTGACGGTCAAGGTCTCGTTACACAATCTGCAAGTTGGTCTGTCCTTTCTGTCTAGTAGGAAAGAAAGGGTAAGTTAGGTGTGTCCAATACGAAGTCTGGAGAGGATTACTTCGTCCCGACGGGAGAAGTGTTCATTTGTCCAGGCTTTCGTTGTATTTTTAATTTCTCTTAATTTGGCTTCAGTTTTTAACAACTCACCTTCCCATTCGTACAGTATGTTAGTATGCAATGTTTTGTCGAAGTCCGTCGAAGTCATAGATTCAAGTCAAGCGTAGGTCTTTTCGTCGCTAGTTTTGCTTGTAGATCTACAGCTGTACTGAGTTTAATGTCCTCGTGTCCAGGTAGCCATAGAAATTTATACGTTTATTTTTGTTCTGTAGTCTGTGTATTTTTGAGAATATGTTGTTGATAATGGGATGTGTACTGTAAATGTTTCGCATGGAGAGCAAAGAACTTAAAGAGTCAGTACAAATAGCAATGTTGTCGTTTCCTCTGTCTTGACTGTTTGTCAGTGCTAACTGTATACCGTATAGTTCGGTTGTATATATGGTCGTTTCGTCTGGTAGTCTTAGTAAGCAAGTGTTGTTGTCAACAATCGCAGCTGATCCTGTCCCGAATTTCGTCTTGGATCCGTCAGTGTAAGCTTACAATGTGTCAGTATCTTGTCTCAGAATCGAGTTTGCCAGGTGTTTGTAAACTTATTATATAAGATCGATAAACATTGGTTGATATGCAGCTTAAAATCACTTAATAAACTGGGAAACTTATGTAAGTCGAAAAGTACAATTTAGGTATGTTGTTTTAAAAAAATATTTATTTTTTTTATTTTCTAGAATTACATATCGTTATTGATACCCAAAATTTAAAAAAATAAATAAAAAAAATAAAAATAAAAAAGAAATAAATAAAAAAAAAAAATGTTAGTCGTCTAGAAATTATTTTGTACTTAATGTACATTATTAAATAATAAATGATTTTGAAAAAATTCTGACTCGCAGGAACTGCGTCATCTAACCGCGTTTCCGTTCATATAGGTACCTAGTTTCATTAGTAAATAGAGATAATAGAAAACTAATAGTACCATAAGCGGAAATGACTTCCCCTCAACGTTCGCTCTAGGAAACTTTTTTTGTATAGATTTTAGTAAGCTTCTGATGGTGCCTTCCATTTACCACGATTTCCTAACCATGTTCAAGATATTTTAGAAAATATACCAAGATCTGAAAGCTTTTCGTGTTTATTAATTTTTTTTTTTTTTCGAATACTTCCTCAACTTCAAATATAACCAAAATTTAAGTATCTTAGTTTAGATGGGACACTGATAAAGTATATATCGGCAAAAAAATGCTACACTTAAATAAGAAAGAGAACCCGCCAAATACAATCAATACTGAGTTTTTAGCACACCTTACAAACTATTTCGGCTATGAACCAATCTACACAGATGGATCCAAGTCTTCAAATGGAGTAAGACCTGCCTTTATAACAAGATCAACTAAAAAAGTCACTGCTCTGCGAAAGGAATGCAGCTCGTTTAGTGCTGAAGCAGTTGCTATCTATGAAGCGATCAATTATGTAACGACAAATAAAATTCCGAAATCTGTCATAATATCAGACTCATTGAGTGTCTTAAGTACACTGCAAGAAAGGGAATCCACTGAAGGGCTTATTCGTTTATGCAAATATCTATTAAATAAAGCGAAGAAGGCAAATCAAACGGTGACATTCATGTGGGTTCCATCACACAGCGGCATAAAAGGTAATGAAGAAGTCGACAAACTTGCATCATCATTATCAGCCAATGATGAAGTTATTGATAGGATAACCTTTTCAGACTGGAAAACCCTAGTAAAAGAAAACCTCCTTAGACTCTGGACCAATAAGTGGTTTGAAATGGACGAAAAAGGACTCAGGAAAATAAAGGACATTCCGAAGCGATGGCAGACAAGTGAACGTTCTTCGGAGAGAAGAAGTTGTCCTGTGCAGATTAAGAATCGGCCACTGCCTCCTCAGCCATGAACATCTCTTCCATAACCTATATCCACCTTCATGCAGCTGTAGTTTAGGAGAGAAGAAGTTGTCCTGTGCAGATTAAGAATCGGCCACTGTCTCCTCAGCCATGAACATCTCTTCCATAACCTATATCCACCTTCATGCAGCTGTAGTTTAGGAGAGAAGAAGTTGTCCTGTGCAGATTAAGAATCGGCCACTGTCTCCTCAGCCATGAACATCTCTTCCATAACCTATATCCACCTTCATGCAGCTGTAGTTTAGGAGAGAAGAAGTTGTCCTGTGCAGATTAAGAATCGGCCACTGTCTCCTCAGCCATGAACATCTCTTCCATAACCTATATCCACCTTCATGCAGCTGTAGTTTAGGAGAGAAGAAGTTGTCCTGTGCAGATTAAGAATCGGCCACTGTCTCCTCAGCCATGAACATCTCTTCCATAACCTATATCCACCTTCATGCAGCTGTAGTTTAGGAGAGAAGAAGTTGTCCTGTGCAGATTAAGAATCGGCCACTGCCTCCTCAGCCATGAACATCTCTTCCATAACCTATATCCACCTTCATGCAGCTGTGATATAGGACAACAATGGACGGTGGAGCATTTCTTGATATCATGCAGAAACTACACTTCCTTGAGAAAATCCATTGGAATTGGATCTTCTCTTGCAAAAATTCTTAGCGACAAAGAAGAAGACGTACAAAAACTTTTTGTTTTTTTAAAAAAGACAAATATGTATTCAAAATTATAAATTTTATTTTTTATTATCAGTTAAAATTATCATTATTTATTATTAATATTTCCTAATATATATTTGAATCATTTATCATAACTATTATTATATGTTATTAATGTACTATTATTTTCATTTAATCATATATCAATTCCTCAATTTTAATTAATCATATTATTATATGTTCATTACCACTATAGTATCAAATATGATTTGTTTTTTATTTTCTTACCATGCAATCGCCAATGATCCTGCAGGATAGAGGCAAAATAAAATAAAATAAAAATAAATTAGTTTAGATGAATTTCAAACATGTAGAAAATATTTCCAACGATACTAAGTACCCAAACCGAAAAAAATATTTGTATTCACTTATCTCAAAAACAGTTACAGATATCACATTGAAAATTGTTTCATTCGATTTACAATGTCAGAACACCTATAAAAGAATACTTGCAAGCATATTTACACGAAAACGTAGACCCTACGATTTTTTTCGCGCGAATATCGTCTGAAAAAACATTTTCTGGTGGACAGATTCTGCTGGTTAACGAACTTGACCTTTCAAATTAGACGAAAGATTTCTGTACCAAATTTGATTCCTATGCAATTTTCGATAGTAAGATCTCAGTCGGAGAAATAGAATTATTTAATATATAATATTATTTCATTTGAGGGACAATCGTTTAAAAACCAATCGTTGCAATTTTATTTCCACTTGTACATAACCCAGAATCTATAGTCTTCCATTGTAGATTTTTTTTTTTTATTTTTATTTTTTTTATTAAGGCGCATCTACATCTAGGTCATTAGCGCCGTCCATTGTAGATGTTGAACAATTCGAAGTGGAATGACATGAATTAGGGAAATATGCCATATTTGATGCACCGTGTTATTTAGAGTTCAATATTTGTTGCCCTGTAAAGATTTTCGGTGGAACGGAGTTTGTTTGTGTTTGATCAGCTGGATTGCATACAATGATGACTGCTAAATTGCCCCTGTAGAAGTGTTATTGCAGATGTCTGCAGAAATTTAGTTTACTATTTTCCGCATTATTCTTTCACGGAAATTTGAACTAGGGTTCTACAGTAGATTTTCTGAAAATTTTCCTATTTTCGGGCAAATTATAAAAATGTTCAATATAGTTTTTTGACCTACAAAAATGGTTCCATAAAAGAAGGCAGATCATTGCAGAAGTCTGCGGTTGTGTTACTTTCAGCAGTTTCAGATTATTCTAAGTAATGTATTTAACATTTCGGGGGTATAAAAAGTGGCCTAGATTAAATTCAAAACTTGAAGTGCATAGAGGCTCGAGGGGAATTTATAAAAGTTCACCCATTGTCAACTGCCATATTCGTGTGGAGTGAATAAATTATAATAACAAAACCTTTGGTGGATTCTCATGCGGGAGATGCAGGTTCGAGTCCTACCGGCAGCAGAAATTTTCTCATCTCAAGGCTCGCTTAGAAAATTCCCCACTACACCATGGATGTCGGCGCAAATGGCCCAGACGTGGGTGCGCCTAGGAACATGAACTGAGAGGACGGCTAATCGCTGTCATCCATACGGGTTGAAACCCAAATATCCCAAAAACGGCAACACCGAATAATACCAACAAAATTAAAAGGTTTTCAAAAATTAGTAGGTGGTTTCAAGAAGGAGGGACTCCCATGACCAGGAACCATTATCAGATAAACTTTCCAATATAGACTCATTCCAGAACAACTAAAATCATTCTTCTGAAGAAATATCCTTAGACGAATTAGATATTAAAATAACCCAGCGAGGAAACATTAAAGAAGAAGTTTAGGAACGTAAAGCGGACTAGGAACGGCTAGACAAAAACCTCAGAAAAAAAATAGACTAAGACATAGCAATCATGGAATGTAGGGCAGAATAATTTAAGAGAGATGAAAACACGAAGGTAATGGGACCTGAAGAATCCTGCGTTGGGAGCAGACATTTCTTAAACTTGAAGGCACGCTCTGAAACTATAATTAAATCCAACCATAATCGTTTCGCTCCTCAGCTTAAATGTAAATTTCCAACTAATTTTATTTACGCACCAATTTGTTTTTATTTGTTCATGCATATTAATTTTTTGGTTGTTCTTTATTCGTTATTTTTGCTACAATATAATAAATAGCAAAATATGTTATATATAATAAAATTCTAAAAACATTTACCAAGAGAAAGGGGGGGGGGGGACGTTCTCAGCTAGAATCTGACAGTTCCTTGAAAGAATTGGAACTAGGGACTCTTCACAAGATAAGCCCCTTAAAAGGTTATAAAACGAATAAAATATAGATAAAATAAGTAAAAACTATTTTTTATTTATTAATTAAGAGTTTTACATTTTCCAATTAACCATTTAGTAGTAAATAATTTTTCAATAAGGTACGAATCAGGAAGGAGTTCACTTATATTACAGTACAAAAATATAAAATGGAATATAAGATAAAAATTTAATTAGTAATAAAATAAGATTTATTAAATGTAATATCGGTTTGGTGCTTAAATAGAGCAGGTTTTGAATATTCATTTAGGCAAGTGCACGCCAAGAACACAAATATAATCTAATATCTAGTTAATGGATTATAAACAATGGTTATTAATGTTGTTTTTCCTCAAAGATTAGTTTAGTTTGTATTACATCCCCTATGAGTAAGGACCTCTGAAATTCATCTTGTCAAAACAAAATTTTCCTCGTGGTTAAAGTGCGGCTTAAAGCGCGCGTAATATCAATGTTGTTATCAGTGTCTGTACAATGCAGCCAGTGTTCTAACAATTTTGTCGTGGAGATTTATAACGCAAATAATAGATAAAATAATAGCATTTCTTAAAAAATTCGATTTATACAAAAATATATTAAGGGAAATAAACATATAAAGAAAGAAAAGAAATAAGTAAAATTTGACAGAAAATAACAAAAACAAATAAAATAAAAATATAGATAAAAAATTAGAAAATAAATAATGGGTTAGAAAAAAAAAATAAAAACGGGGGTGCGGCGTAAAAACGTCCTTCTGTTATAGATCACGACCATCTAAGAACTTTGGTAGAAGAAGACCCTAGTAAAACTACTCGGGACATTGCGAGAGAAGTTGGTGTTGACAAGTCAACAGTTGTTCGTCATTTTGAAGGAATTGGAGACATAAAAACCTGCATTATTTTTGCACGAACTTAATAATAATTTATAAATAAAAGTAATAATATCGTCGATACAAAAGCAAACTAACGAATATGAAAAAATGCATCTTTCATTGTCCATCTTTAATAATTTCTGCTGGACTTATTTACGGCAAATTCTTCAATCTGACTTCACTCTATTAAAGGGAAAGTATTCTACTATCAAAAGGTCAAATCTGCCGAATTGACTGTCCAAAAAAAAGTTATGAATAAATACTTTTCCACTCTGAAAAGTGGTGATTTTCATATTCGTTAGTTTGCTTTTGTATCGACGATATGATGACTATAAATCAATCATTTGCTTTGTAAATACCAAATGTCGTGGCGAAAAAAATATATGTAATTGCGTATATTTAGAGTCTTACAATGGCTTAGTGTTGCGTGGATGAGGTAGTTGTGAAGGTTGCGAGAAATTTCCAGGACACTACGAATTCTACATTCTGTCAGTATTTGTCTAATTTTTAGGTTTACATTACCTCGGGCATATATAAGGGTGGCTGCAGCTCCCCCGCTCCGAAATCGGTAAAAATGTGCCACAAAAGCCTTAAAAATAAACTAAATAAGATCACTTAGTTCAGAAAAAATAATTTATTTTGGATGAATTAGCGTTTTAATTGGCTAACTATTCCAAGTTATAGGATGTTAGTGTTCCATACCCCCAAATGCTCTCAGCCCCCCCCCCCGAAATTTTCCCAGCCCCTGAAATTATTTTCTATATACGCCCATGTATATTACAACATGCTCAAGTTGGTCTCTGTTAGTGTTACACTAAGAAAGAATGGATTTGAAACAAATACAACATGTTAGGGATTATCCACAAGGATTTTCTGAGGTATAAATTAATTCCACATATACTTTATTTTTGATCTTCGCCTCAGCCAATTATATTAATGAGCTAATTACAATTCCTCATTTAAACGTTTCGGCCTCAGGGCCATCCTCATTAAACTAGAAGAAAAACAAATTACATGTATTGAATTACATTAATACAACATTTTTATAATATATTAAATTTCAAGTGATTTTTTTTAAATTTATTTATGTGCATCCATGCGCATCTAAGGCGAATCGCCCGAAACAGTTATTGAATATATACATCAGTTACAATATTACATATATACATCTAAAAACAATGTTTGTTAAAAAAAAAATCTATAAACAAGTGGTATTATTCATATACATCTTGTTGATCAATTAGTTTTACATCGGATTACACAATTAGACAATGTTACATATTCATTCATTACATGTTACATATTCATTCATTACATGTTACATATTCATTCATTACATGTTACATATTCGTTCTTTACAGTGTACCAAGTGACGCGATACCTTCCTTATTTTTTTTATTGTACTTGTTTGAATATAATAGAGTTTTACATGGAATGATTCTCTTAAAAAAATATTTATATAGATATTTCTGAATTTTAGAAATATTAATCCTCCAGCCTTAATTTTCGGTATAGTTGAAGATTTGATGAAATGATTCAGAAATTATATTTTGATTGCAACCTAAATAGGATTTGAGGAATTCCTTGGTAGTTTTTAGCTACTATGATCATAGTTTTGTTAAATATCTAGACATTTCATAACAGTGGAAGTCAATGAATGAAGACAAAATTATTTTATCTTGATTTGTTGACCCTCATTTGAGGCAGGATGCCATTATCAAGCCAGTGACGTAATACTATCAACAATAGTTGCTGTAAAGAGGAGTAACATTGTACTGGTAATGGTGGAAGCCAGCTGTCAACTGGAATTCAGGCATTTACAGCTTGTCAACGAAAATTGTAAAATATTAAATATCTCAAACAATTATGTTATTAATTAACTACAATTATGTTGTAGGTAGTTTGTCACAGCTTTATTCAGTCTTCATATATTTTATTTTCAAGTTACATAGGATGCGGCATGCCCCCTCCTCCCAAATAAAAAATATGAGTACAGAATAAAGTTTTTACCAACTACCTACAATATCTTAGTCTGTTATAAAATTATGTTTATCTTTTATTAAGATTTATATACAGTAGTTCATAACAATTTCATATAATAAATGATTTATAAATAATTTGTTTTATGTATAATACATAAAAATCAAATTTTTACTAGGATCATTTCCGGTAGCTAGAAGGGTAGTGTCGATGAATATATTTTTGAAGAGAAAATATGTGTAAAATAGTTTTTTTTTGTTTATTTTTTTCTCCAATAATACTAATAAATATGTATTATAATAAATTGAAATAAAACAGTTTTTTTTTTAAAGCAATGCTGTGTTCTTCTTATTTATATTCCCATTGTTTACCAAACCCTGTTTTTAATAAATAAAAGAAGAACAAATAAATCAAAGATAATTTTTGGATCCACTTTTCTAAAAGCCATAGTATTTTTCGAAAATATATCTTTTAGGTTGAAAATGTAATATTTGTTTAATATGTACCTATGCCCAAAGAAATACTAATTGGCGATTAATATTCAGAACGTGTCATTCATTCAACACTTAAAATTTAATAAAATATTAAAATTTTGGCATTTTTGTTTTTAACCCATTTTTTTACTTAGACGAAAACAAACCAAGAATATTTTATTTAACTTGACTATAATGAAGCCCAGAAGATTTGACACATATTGACAGAACGTAAAATTCCTTGAGTCCTAGACATCATTGAGTCTCACGACGCACTTACCTTATCGACTCGATACTAAACCATTTCAAGACTATAAATATATGTAATGAATATATATTAATAAAATATGAAATGAAATGAAAACCTTTTATTTATGCTAAACAACTTACATTAGTTAAACAATTTACAATATAGATATATACATTTATTTATTTATTTATTTTATTTATTTATTTTATTTTTTTATTTTTTTTTTATATTTTATTTTTTTTCTTAACATTAAATTATAATTGGACTTCTTCTTCTTAAAATTAATTGTCACTCAATTTAAACATAAAATCAGCTAATGCTGAGGTTTAATAAAATATATATATTAATATAAATTTAATATATTATTAAATTAATTTACCATTTTTTATATTTTTCATTCTTTTTCTATTTATTAACTTTGTTTAATGAAATTCTTATAGTACAAGTACATATAATGTTACCAGTTTATAGGGCTGCAGGCAGATGTTAAATTTCATTTTCAGTAATGTTTTTTTTTTATTTTCTTCTCGTTGTATTCACTTCTTTTATTTTTATTTATTTTTTTCTCGATAAGGTTGGTACTGGACAGGCGGATTAAATTCTTGTTATCATGGTCTCATCGCCTATGATTCGAAGCTCATATTAAAATAAAACAATAATTGCTGATGACATGACGTCCGTAAAAACGTGTGGCAGGGGTTGGGCTGGTCCAATTTGGACCTTCTTATCTATTTATATCACATCCAAAGCTATGAAGTAATTCATTAAGCAATCAGCTGTTAATTGCTAGCTTTCCCTGACCTCCATCCTATCCTTCTGAAGCACTTATTTTGGTAACACGTTTTGCCACGAGAGTCTAGATTTTAGCTTTAGTATCACTTTTTTTTTCTAATCAATTTTTTTTTTAACATATCCGATGTAAATTGTACAGTGCCCCCCCCCCAAAAAAAATGAAGATACCCAGCGATTGTGTAATTGGTCCGTGAAATCATTGGTTCTTACGGGTTAATAGGATGGATCCTAAATAACTGTACACTTTCATTTTAAAATATTTTCTGTTCTAGGTTATACTTTTTTTAGGAGCTTCCTTGAAATGTTTATAGCAAGAACATTTTCCTTATACTTTACATCGTAAAGTTCTTTTGTGGACATTTGCAAATTTTTTAAGGTAAACAAATATTCCACATTGCTATCATAAGACCCTTTAAAACAAAGGTTATTCAAAGTACATTTTTGGGCTGGGGTTTCTAATAGAAATTCCATTCGATTTATTTTCAGGATTTTATAAAAAAAAAATCGTCATTATTGATGTTCAAAAAAAGTCGAAAAAGGATGATTTTAATACAAAGAGGCTAATTTTCGCACCCCTATATTTATTTGATTTTCCACAATTTAATACCTCTCTCGAACCCCCGAACATCTTTAAAGGGCCGTGATGCGTTTAAAATTGCGAGAAATCACTAAAACAAGCGAAGTTTCTCCATCGGGGAGAGGGAGGGTTCGAATATCAACAATTTTGCACTAAAATCAACCGTTTTCTACTTCTTGAAGACCGTTCATCAATCAATTAAAAAAAAAAAAAAGTGTCATTTTATTCCAAATATTCAAACCTTCTGGGGTCTAGAGTTTTTAACTTATTATGTATGTCAAGCGATAGAATTACTGACTTTTAAATGTTCGAAAGGTCTTTTTTTTTAGCACTTTCCTCCGAAGGAAAGTAGCTATTGAGGTTGCACTCATGACGGAATTTTTGAAAAATTTCTTCAAATCTTTATTGATCCTACCTAAATGACCCCCGTTAAAATTTATATATATATATGTCTGTTAACACGATAGCGGCCAGAGTTTTTGTTTTTTCGTCACGAAACTTGGTATATAGCATTCAATTAGTAAACGATCGAACGAGTTCGTTAACCACCAAAATCGGTCCACCGGAAGGGGACCCGAACCCAAAACACTAATTTGACCCGGTCAGCTGTAATATTTGTTATAGTTCAACGAAACTTGGTATTCGTAGCGGTAATATAGAGAGAAAAGTGAGATATAAAAATGAACTAAATCGGTTAATAAGGAGGGGGGGTTTACTCCAGTCCCACAATACCAATTCGCCACTACCAGCCGTGATTTTTGGTATATTTCGACGAAACTCGGCATTCGTAGTGGTAATCTACAGGTAAATATGTGTTGTAAAAATAAACTAAATCGGTTCATTAGAAGGGGGGGTTTACTCCGGACCCAAATTACTAATATACTCATACTGGTCGTAATTTCTGCTGTATTGTAACGAAACGCGGTATACGTCGTGGGTAACTCATTATTGACTTAAATGCTCAAGAAAAACATATTTAGGGAAATAATTTTAAGTAAGTGATTGGAGAAGTACAGTACTTGAGCTATCTCTTTTTATTTCCCTACATTATGAAATATTTACATGGAAACATTATATACATAAAGTTATAACGTAAGAACAAGTAATACTTTGAAGTTACTAGATTGACTTTGGTAATTACATTAGATTACTAGAAATAGAGACCATTAAACTTCAAGCAAATATTTTGCGGTGTTGTATAAAGATTTAATGATATAATGTATTCAGTACTCGACATCTATAAGCCACCTGAATAAATAGGATCATTTAGACTCTGCAAATGGATCATTGGTTCAACATGTATTACATCATTTGATATTTAGGCTCCTTTTTTTCTAAATTATGAACTCCCCAAAATGATTAAGTTTGTGCTTTATGGGGAGGAAACTCGCTAAAGATGTCGATTCGATGGTCCAATTCTTAGATCACTTCCCAGTTACTTCCCTGGAAGCCTATTTTCGGTTAGGCTTATTTGCATAATTTTCCACGATTTTGGCCCGAAATCGTCTCATTGAGGTGAACATCAATTGTAATAACTCGGAACCATATCGCACTAGTATTTATAAAGTGACACAACTCAAAAAAAAACTCAACTGAAAATGTGCCACACTTGCCTAAGTAGGGGGCTTACCATTAAGACAGGAAAGGTGACACAAGTGCCATCTGGTGTACAAGCTCTGACTCTAGGTGCATACAGCTTTGATGGTTAATAAAGAGATATTGACCATGTCTTTCATAGTCCTAACTATGACGGTGTAAAAACACCGATTTTTGAGTTGTGTCACTAGAAATACTAGTCCGATATATTCTGTTCGCCTTATTTATGGTCTCGACTTATCGAGCGTGGACTGTATATTTATATATGAATATATATGTATACAGGGTGTCCCACGTTGAAATGTCATAACTTTAGGGGTTTATTCTG
Source organism: Gonocerus acuteangulatus (assembly GCA_946811695.1). NCBI lineage: Eukaryota > Metazoa > Arthropoda > Insecta > Hemiptera > Coreidae > Gonocerus > Gonocerus acuteangulatus. The sequence goes on from OX328125.1 coordinate 19,829,925, forward strand.
CATATCATTTGTAGCTCAGGGGCGCAAAAATGAGCTTTCTATCAGAAAATTTAGAGGAGCTACTCAAACTTTTGTATTTTTTAAAAACTAAAAAGAAAAACTGAGGTTTCGGAATTTGTGATCACTGTATCGTAAATAAGTACCACATTTTTAGAATCTACATTACATTTCCAATAAGAAACACCCGTATATGTAAATTAAGAGCTATATGAAAAGCCATATAAATGAAAATGTTTAACATTAGTGTTTTATTAAATTATTCAATATTTTATAAATCACCTATTTTTAGACTTAGAGGTTTGCCTCCTTCTCAAAAGTTGCATTATTTAATAAGGTTCAAAATGGTACCTCGTAGTTTAAGAAAAAAATCTGTTTCAATCTATTTTTTTCTGATTTCTAAGTCAAAACCAATAAATGTGCTTTAGCGTGAAGGAGCCATTCTGAACAAATTCTTCAATTTCACACGATGATGTTGATGTCCCATCCTTCCCAAACTACATGAGGTTTATTACACAAGCCCATCTACCAAATATTAAGTCACTCTGGTTTCAAATGGTTGGTTGCCCAGCTGATAATGGACGAGTGGTGACGGAATGGCTGAAGAGTGAACACCCTTTTCTAGCCAGGATAGGGCTGATGCCTTGACCAAATGGTTGGTTGCCCAGCTGATAATGGACGAGTGGTGACGGATTGGCTGAAGAGTGAACACCCTTTTCTAGCCAGGATAGGGCTGATGCCTTGACCAAATATTATACATAATGGACGAGTGGTGACGGAATGGCTGAAGAGTGAAAACCCTTTTCTAGCCAGGATAGGGCTGATGCCTTGACCAAATGGTTGGTTGCCCAGCTGATAATAGACGAGTGGTGACGGATTGGCTGAAGAGTGAACACCCTTTTCTAGCCAGGATAGGGCTGATGCCTTGACCAAATATTATACATAATGGACGAGTGGTGACGGAATGGCTGAAGAGTGAACACCCTTTTCTAGCCAGGATAGGGCTGATGCCTTGACCAAATATTATACATAATGGACGAGTGGTGACGGAATGGCTGAAGAGTGAACACCCTTTTCTAGCCAGGATAGGGCTGATGCCTTGACCAAATATTATACATAATGGACGAGTGGTGACGGAATGGCTGAAGAGTGAACACCCTTTTCTAGCCAGGATAGGGCTGATGCCTTGACCAAATATTATACATAATGGACGAGTGGTGACGGAATGGCTGAAGAGTGAACACCCTTTTCTAGCCAGGATAGGGCTGATGCCTTGACCAAATGGTTGGTTGCCCAGCTGATAATAGACGAGTGGTGACGGATTGGCTGAAGAGTGAACACCCTTTTCTAGCCAGGATAGGGCTGATGCCTTGACCAAATATTATACACATATTTTAGTATCGCTTAATGTGAATCATCTGCACAAATGTTCACATTACTCCGGCTTTTTTAAATTCCCTAAAATAAGATTCTACTTATTTATTTTCCATGAAAAGTGATTTCATTCTATTTGTCGTGCCAAAAAACCTATATGAAGCGTACGCAAAAATCTTAGTGTTAACCAATAATATTTGGGGAGGGCAAGTATAATATTTGGATAGTTTCAAATGTATTTCCAAATAAATGAATCAATTATTCTTAATGTATTCGTATTCCATCGCTAAACATTGCAGTTTTAAATTGATCAATACTATCTAATAATGGTCAACAATAATTGATTGAAAAACGATTCGTAACGAAGAACCAGAGATCCAGAAAGTTATTTGTAACATCAAAAAAGAGCTAAAGCGAGTCTTGAAGCCTTTTAAGCTACACACATTGATAGAATTCTCATTATGAGCGAGGCTGCTAAGGATTCATATTGTGATGAGCTAGCAAGGAAATGAGGTATTCTGCAATGTCTGACAAATATAATAATTTATTTACCTATACTGGGTATACAGCTAAGTTTTGAGGTTTTTTCTAACTTTGAAGCTTAGAGAAATTAGAAGAATGTATTGCCAAAACTTCTCGACTTTTGAAGCGATCCAAGAACAGAACCAATTTTTGGGTTCTTCGTATGAAGTGAAGTACTTCTCGGCCAAGTCATGAGTGATTGACCGTAACAAAAAAAACATCAGTCCCGTAACAGGCCACGAGGGCCCGGAGGGGCAGATACTGTAGAGGTACCTGATTCATGACCATACGGCACACTAGGGAGATAGTGTGGTCACTACTATGCTCCGGCCGCCTGATTTTCCTTGGCTGCTTCGACTGCTAGAGTCATTAGCACCCAAGGTACACATTATTAAATTAATTAAAGGCTGGGTAGGCCCAGGTACGGGGTCAGGGAGGCCGAATTCAACCGATGAATGAAGACACTAGAAGAAAAAATCTTTAGTGCTTGCTCGGGATTAGAACTCAGGACCTCCAGCTTATTAGTCCACTGCTCTACCACTGAGCTAACCTCGCCCCCTTTGACCGTAGCAATGGGAAGTCGAAAATATCAATGTCTGGTGAATACAGCGGACTAGTTAGGACAGTCCATTGAAGCCACTCCAAAGTTTCCTACACGGTATTTGTAGCTTGTAGGTAAGTGTGCTGAAAAATCACTTTTTCTGTGCATATTGCGCTTCAACGCTTGGCCCAATTGCTTCAAATGTTGTTTGGATCGTTCCCCGGGGATGGTTTCGTAAGTCTGGACGTTAAGGGCCTTTCGTCTGCAGCTGTAAGGCTGGTAAAAAATCGGCACTTCTAATATAGTAAATATATTATGGCTTTATTCAAGCTATATGATGATTTCAAACAATTAGAAAAAAACAATAGAATTTTTAGAGGCAAAAGGCCTAATTCATACGAAAAGACTGTGCCGTAATGGGCACGTAATGATTATGCAGAAAGACGATGGGACATCTTGGACAGATGTCACAAATGAAACTCTATTACTACCATTACTAACTTACGCTTGCCCAGTTTGGTTCAGTATGAGTAAAACCAACAGACGAAGACTTCACACATTTCAAATTAAAATATTACGAATTATTTTAAATGCACCTTCTTTTATACAAAACACAGAAATCCTACAGAGAGCTCGGGGTTGTCCACTCCGCAGAGTAAATTGAAAAGCTCACCCAAAGGCACTATGGGAAACTACCAACAATAGAAGGAGCCAGCTACTATCAGCTAGGAGAGAGGATTGCAACACGATTAAAGCCAAGATCTTATCAAGACTTCTTTCATTTACAACAATTTATCCAGTTGTTTTTTAGTTCAAATGTCCTGTTTATTTTTTTTATTTATTAATTTTTTTTTAGTTTATTATTTTTTTTTGTCTCCCTTAACCATTTGTAAAAAATACGATAATGTATTGGTTCAAATTAATATTGATTGAGATGTCACAACAAAAGAGCATTTGTTTATAATACATATTATTTGGTTTATAATAGTAGCATTATTTTTCTATAATAAATTAAAGATTCGGGCATTAAACAAAAAAGACCCAAAAAATCTAAAGTCAAGTTTATCACAAACGTCTTATTAGAGAGTATGTTTTTATCAGCAACATCTTGTGCTTGGCAAGATAAATTTGAAGGACTCATTGTCTTTTTTCATTTTTATTTTCAATTATCACTAAAAAAAACTTATCTGAAGTATCATATCGATGGCCTAAGAAAAAAAATTAATCCACAAAAGCCGATAAGTAAATTTTTCGCTCGAGTGATTTCGAAACTAGTTATCGAATTGTCAAAATAAAAAATTAACATGATAACCTACACTTGTTTAAATCGGATAGAATATTTTAACATCCAATTTTGCGATATCAACTTATTATTTTGTTTTATCAATTTCTTAACAATTACATGACCTGTACAAATTTTAATGAGGCATTTTTAATCGGCAGATATCTAAAATTCGTACTGATAAGCATTTATGTAAAGGCTGAGTTCAAAAAACCTAATCCAGATTTGATTTTTTTTTTTTTTTTTTTAAATTTCGAATTAATATGAACTTTTTAAACTTAATTTTTACCCATAAGTACACGTGCTTAGATGCCAAGAACTAATGACAAGTACTAACCACGTGTAAACTAGAAATAATGCAGCAAATTTATATAAGGTCAGTCTAGTTCCTTGCAACAAGTATCTGCCAGCATATGGAGGCCATCCTCTCACTTTCACTCTCCGAGGTTGGCGTTCTTATAATGCACTCGAAGAATCGCAGTAAATTTATTTATTGTTTACAGATAGATACAGGTATTGACCCCAATTTGTAAAAATTCAATATATTCTTCTTATATTTCCATATTCTTAGTTTTAAGATTGTCGTTATATTTACCAAAAGCAATTTTGAAATTTAAAGGATTATTAAAGGATTGCGACGTTTATAAAAAAACGACTTCGGTTTGACATATTGGGCAAGGAGCTGGTTAATCAATATTACCTGAAATTCCTCTTTCATCATGGTTATCTTTTCATAACGAGCTTCAAAGATTAGAGGGAGCAACCAATGAAATAGTTGTACAAACGAAAATTTCAACAGAGCTTTTGAGTACAACGTCTCAATATATTTTCCCTGTAGCAACAAACTACTGGAAAACCAAATCGCTCTCATCAATAAGGTTTTTTTTTTTTTTTTTTTTTTTTTTTTTTTTTTATCAAAAGACTCTACTGAGAAATGTTACCAAACTGTGGCGTTTGTGTTGCAAGAAGTAAATATTGCATACCATCACTGGCTAGACAATTATCTTAATCAGCAGATTTCATGGAACCGGCAAACTGCACTACTCCGATTTTGAGTTTGACAATCGTTAGCGTTAAAAAAAAGTTCTCATCATCACTGGTTCAAACTGAAGTCTAACGGTGCCTCCGCATATCACAAGAGAACACCTGTTCACCCACAACATTGGCAAGATCGCCGAAACCACAGGAAGGACAGCATAATTCCTTTCCACATTAAAGGGTGTACGCAGTGAGGAGCAAATTTGGGATAAACAAAAGAGCCACAAAGAGGCAACAGCAGTGAGCCAGGTTGGAGAGCCATGGATAATTTAATATTATAAATAAAAATAGATAGTTTCCTTTTGTTTATTTTTCAATATTTTGTTGTTAAGATCTTTAGATTCGTCGTCCGTCTTTCTTCTCAAAACTGTGTAACCCAACCATTAAATTCCGATAGATTAGTAAATTTCCTGGTTATCTTTCACGTTAATACTTTGATAAAGCCTGTATAATTTTAATACCACAAGTAATGATCTGAGTATTCAAAGGTAAAACCATATCGATGGAGTACCATAATACGAACACAGGATATGACCAACACAAAAAAACAAACGGCCAAGAGAATGGCTTCATAAATAAAACGATTAATATCATTCAAGAGTAAATTATACCCATGGATAAAAAGTTAAACTGAAAGGAATGAAGATGAAGTGTTTTAAAAAAGGGTGTGGGCTCAGGACTGATTGAATAATAGGATAACCACTTAATCATGATGATCCGTTATCCCTTCTAGGGCCTTCCTAGATACCTGTTCTATGGCTGTCCTACAATCTAGTCCAGCCAAGGGATGACCTGGAAGGAATTCTTGACGAGTACTCTTAGTATGTACACTGGTTGCTTTAGAAGATAACTACAGACCAATCCTCTTTGCTTTTCAAGATCTTCCTTCAAATTTCTTACATCTTCTTGTATCCCATCTAATGTTGCCCTGCAATGTTGTCTAACGAAGGAGTGACCTTGTAGGAAGCAATTCTTAATTGTTAGTACATACACTGGTTGTTTTAAATGACAATTACAGGCCAATCCTCTTTAGAAGTGTGTTTGTCCAGAAATTATCAATAACATTCCTTCAAATTTCTGTATCTTCTTGTTGGTTTTATAAGGCTGCTTTATAATGCAGTCTAGCGAAGGAAGCAATTCTTAATTGTTAGTACATACACTGGTTGTTTTAAATGACAATTACAGGCCAATCCTCTTTAGAAGTGTGTTTGTCCAGAAATTATCAATAGCATTCCTTCAAATTTCTGTATCTTCTTGTTGATTTTATAAGGCTGCTTTATAATGCAGTGTAGCGAAGGAAGCAATTCTTGACTGTTGTATATACACTGGATGTTTTAGAAGGCAGCTTCAGGCCAATCCTCTTTAGAAGTGTGTTTGCCCAGAAATTATCAATAACATTCCTTCAAATTTCTGTATCTTCTTGTTGGTTTTATAAGGCTGCTTTATAATGCAGTCTAGCGAAGGAAGCAATTCTTGACTGTTAGTACATACACTGGTTGTTTTAAATGACAATTACAGGCCAATCCTCTTTAGAAGTGTGTTTGCCCAGAAATTATCAATAACATTCCTTCAAATTTCTGTATCTTCTTGTTGGTTTTATAAGGCTGCTTTATAATGCAGTCTAGCGAAGGAAGCAATTCTTGACTGTTAGTATATACACTGGATGTTTTAGAAGGCAGCTTCAGGCCAATCCTCTTTAGAAGTGTGTTTGTCCAGAAATTATCAATAGCATTCCTTCAAATTTCTGTATCTTCTTGTTGATTTTATAAGGCTGCTTTATAATGCAGTGTAGCGAAGGAAGCAATTCTTGACTGTTGTATATACACTGGATGTTTTAGAAGGCAGCTTCAGGCCAATCCTCTTTAGAAGTGTGTTTGTCCAGAAATTATCAATAGCATTCCTTCAAATTTCTGTATCTTCTTGTTGATTTTATAAGGCTGCTTTATAATGCAGTGTAGCGAAGGAAGCAATTCTTGACTGTTGTATATACACTGGATGTTTTAGAAGGCAGCTTCAGGCCAATCCTCTTTAGAAGTGTGTTTGCCCAGAAATTATCAATAACATTCCTTCAAATTTCTGTATCTTCTTGTTGGTTTTATAAGGCTGCTTTATAATGCAGTCTAGCGAAGGAAGCAATTCTTGACTGTTAGTACATACACTGGATGTTTTAGAAGGCAGCTTCAGGCCAATCCTCTTTAGAAGTGTGTTTGCCCAGAAATTATCAATAACATTCCTTCAAATTTCTGTATCTTCTTGTTGGTTTTATAAGGCTGCTTTATAATGCAGTCTAGCGAAGGAAGCAATTCTTGACTGTTAGTATATACACTGGATGTTTTAGAAGGCAGCTTCAGGCCAATCCTCTTTAGAAGTGTGTTTGTCCAGAAATTATCAATAGCATTCCTTCAAATTTCTGTATCTTCTTGTTGATTTTATAAGGCTGCTTTATAATGCAGTGTAGCGAAGGAAGCAATTCTTGACTGTTGTATATACACTGGATGTTTTAGAAGGCAGCTTCAGGCCAATCCTCTTTAGAAGTGTGTTTGTCCAGAAATTATCAATAGCATTCCTTCAAATTTCTGTATCTTCTTGTTGATTTTATAAGGCTGCTTTATAATGCAGTGTAGCGAAGGAAGCAATTCTTGACTGTTGTATATACACTGGATGTTTTAGAAGGCAGCTTCAGGCCAATCCTCTTTAGAAGTGTGTTTGCCCAGAAATTATCAATAACATTCCTTCAAATTTCTGTATCTTCTTGTTGGTTTTATAAGGCTGCTTTATAATGCAGTCTAGCGAAGGAAGCAATTCTTGACTGTTAGTACATACACTGGATGTTTTAGAAGGCAGCTTCAGGCCAATCCTCTTTAGAAGTGTGTTTGTCCAGAAATTATCAATAGCATTCCTTCAAATTTCTGTATCTTCTTGTTGATTTTATAAGGCTGCTTTATAATGCAGTGTAGCGAAGGAAGCAATTCTTGACTGTTGTATATACACTGGATGTTTTAGAAGGCAGCTTCAGGCCAATCCTCTTTTCCTCTTTATTAATGCGTTTTTCAAGATATTATCAACAAATTCTTTCAAATTTCTGTATCCTCTTGTTCGCCATATAAGGCTGCTTTACAATATAGTCCAGCAAAGGAATGAACGTGTAGGAATGCTTTAGAAGTCAACTACAGGTCAATCCTCTTTAGTAGTGTGTTTGTCAATATCTTCACTACAGCATCCCTTTAAATTTCACATATCTTCATGTTCCTTATATAAGGCTGCTTTAAAATGTAGTCGAGCCAAGGTTTGACCTTGTAGGAAGCAATTCTTGACTGTTAGTATATAAACTGGATGCTTTAGAAGACAACTATAAATCCTGTTTAGTAGTGACTTCATCAAGATCTTCCATACAGCATTCATTTAAATTTCTGATATCTTCTTGTTCCATTTCTAAGGCTGCAATACAACATAGTCTAGCCAAGGGACGACCTTGTAGGAAGAAATCCTTGACAAGTCGTTTTACAGAAGATACGTTCGAAAACAACTACAGGCAAATCATCTTTAGTGTGTTTGTCAAGGTTCTATAGAATTCCTTGAAATTTGTAATTTCGGCGGATTTTGCTGGTTAACGCACCTGACGTCGTTTTCCTAAAACAAACGATTTTACGAGTTCGTCAAATAGGAAATCGGTTCATAAAGGCTGAGCCAGCGGTGGATAAAGGCTGATCCAGGTCATCAATTACTCATATGCCCTTATCGTTTTTAATTTGTGCTGTATTGCTATGAAACTGGATATACATCGAATCAAACTACGGAGAAATATATACTGTAAAAATAAAGAAAATCGGTCCATTAGAAATGGGAGTTAGAATTATTAATTTGCCCGTTCTGGACGTTATTTTTACTTCCCAGCAAGAAAACATATATTTCCTTGAATATTCTTGTTTTCTGATTTATTTAAATTGTAACATTAATTTTTAATTAACTAAGAATTTTGGGACGGGTTATCTATCGGTTACCATCATTTTCTAGCCACGATAGGGCCAATGCCTTTTCTTTTTTCTAAAGAAAACCACTACCCCTACAGTCCAGGCAACGAATGCTTAAAAACAGCTACAGATGGAAATTTTTGGAACAACACCTTGGCTGGATAGGAGGTGAACATATCAAAAGTCCCCGCCCGTAGCCTTTGTGCCGGGGGGAGGGGGGATTTAGAAGGCCCCATTTTTCGGGTTTTCACTTATAATTTGGAAACCTCGGTCCTAGCGACATACAATTCTATAACAAATGAAAGCTGATTAAATTTGCTACAAGTTTTACTCAATAAAGTTTTTCGAGATATCTTTAGTTTTCGAAATACCCGCTCTTAAAAGTCTGTCATTTTGGGAAAAAACACTTTTGCAGCACATTTTTTCCCTTTTTTGACCGGATAACTCTTCAACGATGCACCCAAAAAATAAATAACGGTTATAGGGTTATAGAGTATTGCATTACCTTCAATAATATATATTACTTTGCTATTTTATGTATTTTCCTTCCGCCTGATAGAGAGGCTGTCAATGCCCCTTCAGTATTTTAGATACTAGGCCCTGCGCTACTAGTTGCTTTACATCAGCCTCCTTGGCTCAGTGGCAGCGTACGATTCTGCTAACTTAAGTGTCTCGGGTTCGCAGCTCGCCGGAGACAACTATTTTTTATTTTATTTTTTTTAATTGTACTATTAACAGCTGTTGACTATGTCTTCTATTGAGGCTAGCGAACAAAATATGACTGTGATTGAATCAACCTCAGCCCAAGATGTCGAAAACGTCGCCACCGGAAGACGTAAAAGATTACGTAAGAGAGCCAGTGACGTACTAACACCACCCAAGATAAAACAAAAAAAGTCCACTCTACCTCAAAATAGCCCCTCAACTCACTCCAGAAATTCAGAAAACAATCAAGTGTGCCAGAATCTGTCGCAAAATCCTATGAAACCTCCTAACATTTACATCAGGAAGGTATCGGATTTCAAAAAATTTAGCAGCACCCTGAAAGATCTCGTTGGAGAAAATAATTTTGAATGCCGGGCAAGGTTCAATGACATCGTCATAAAGCTAGCATAATAAATAGCTATAAACTAGCAGTGACTCCTACAGAAGCATCATACGACACCTGGAAAGCAAGGAAGCAGATTTTCACTGCTACCAGTTACCCGAGGACAAATCCTACAGGGTGGTCATCCGACACCTCCACCACTCAACGCCCCCTGAAGACATCATTAGTGAGCTCTCCAATAAAGGCTACTCCGTCAAACGAGCCCATAACGTACGGCACCCAGTCACAAAGGCCCAATTGCCGCTCTTCTTTGTCGACCTGGAAAAAAACGAAAAGAGCAAGGAAATTTTCCGCGAGCAATACCTCCTGTACACAAAAATAAAAGTAGAAGAACCGCGACGCAGGGGCGATGTCATACAATGCCAAAACTGCCAAGAGTTCAATCACACCCGCACATACTGTCATCACAAATCAAAATGTGTCAAATGCGGATCTGAACACCCCTCTAAGGACTGCCACAAGCCAATCGAAGCCCCTGCGAGCTGCGCGAACTGCGGCGAAAATCACACTGCCAGCTACAAAGGGTGTGAAGTATATAAAGCACTCAAAACAATCAGAATGCAACGGCAGAGAACCCAGCTCAGTCATCAAAAAGACGCCAAGAAATCATTACCACCCAGCGGACCATCCCACTTCCCCAGCCTACAGCCCGTTCCAGCAGCACAAGTATCGTCCCATCGCCGGCCGAACGTCACCTACTCCTCCCTGCTAAGTACGCTCGAGAAAAAGAAGCCGCCTGTCCCTAAACCAGCTCAGAAACCACAAGAACCATCTTCCCTTCCTACCTCTTCTACTACTCCTCCGCAACCCCAAACCTTGCCTACCTTCCCATCTACTCCCGCCACGTCTAAGCAAACCGCACAGCACCAGGCTCAAGATCCAATGACCCTTTTCTCCTCTTTCCTAAATAAACTCGAAACCCTTCTTACACCTCTAATTAATCTGATGACCACCCTTATAGCACACTTCCTTCCTAAGCCCCAGAATGCAACACTTCCATAATACCCATCTCTCAATTCTTTTGTGGAATGCCAACGGACTTACTACAAGACGACAAGAACTGACACTTTTACTAACTGACAAAAACATTGACATTGCACTAATAACTGAGACACACCTGAAAAAATCAATGTCATTCGGTGTTAAGGGTTACTCCTGTTATCGAACCGACCATCCATCTCTGGCGCAGCACGGGACTCTAATTCTAATCAAGAACCAGATCAAGCACCACCAAGAGTCCAGCATCGCTTCAGCAAGCCTGCAGGTAACTTCCATATCCCTTTCCCTTTCTCCATTCGACATCATACTGTCCGCAGTGTATTGTTCTCCCAACCACACCATTTACCATCCTGAATTCCTCTCAATATTCCAATCCTTTGGTCCCCGCTTCCTCACCGGGGGTGACTTTAATGCGAAACACCCTATGTGGGGGAGCCGTTCAGCTAACTCCCGTGGTAGAATCCTGTATGATATCCTCAATTCCCAGAATTATCTCCCTATATCGCCAAACACACCAACATACTGGCCAACTGATCCATCCCGCAATCCTGACCTAGTCGATTTTTTCATCTCATCTGGCTTGGGAGGCATAGCGACTTCTGTTGATTCGCTCCTCGACCTATCGTCGGACCATTCTGCGATCCTTCTAACCCTCTTCTCATCCGCTGTACCCCGACCTCTACAACCAACCCTTACTCCTGGTCCTATCAACTGGCAGACATTTCAGCTCAACGTAGAGCGCTCCATAGACCTAAACGTTTCCCTAAAAACCCCTACAGACCTAGACAAAGCCACTGAGACTTTCACTAAAGTTATTCAGGACTGTGCCCGCAACTCATGCCGACCAAGGACAAGGTTACCTCCTCCACCCAAACTGCAACTCCCAACCCACATCCAAGAACTTCTCGCAGCCAAGCGTCGGGCTAGAGCTCTATGGCAAAGATCACGTTATCCCTCCGACAGAAACGCATACAACAGACTGACGCGACAACTGAAATGTTCCCTATCTCAATTCCGTTCAGAATCCTTTAATGAATACCTTTCATCCCTCTCTACACAAGACTGTTCTTTGTGGACAGTCACTCGTAAAATCCTTAGGTTTCACCCAATTCCTTCCCCACTCAAACGCAGTGATGGGTCCTGGGCCAGAAGTGACGAAGAAAAGGCGCTACTCCTCTCCACACACCTGACTTCAGTATTTTCCCCTAATCCTCAAACGAACCCCTCCCATGATGAAGCTATCGTAGACTACCTGAATGCTCCTTTACCTTTGTCTTTCCCTCCCAAAGCTTTCCATCCGTCCGAAGTTAAATACATCATCAAACACCTCCCTAGGAAATCTCCCGGTTATGACCTCATCACCTCCACAATTCTCAAAAACCTCCCCCAGAAGGCCATTATATTCCTTACATACCTGTACAACTCAATCCTAAGAACAACCCATTTCCCGAACCCCTGGAAACACTCAGTTATTATTGTTATTCCCAAACCTTTCAAACCTCCCGTTTGCCCTTCTTCCTATCGACCAATCAGCCTTCTGCCACTAACGTCCAAAATATTTGAAAAACTCCTTTACAAAAGAATCCTTCCTATCATAGAGTCCTCGAAGAAAATCCCCAACCACCAATTTGGTTTCCGCTTCCAGCATTCCACCATACAACAGTGTTTACGAGTTGTAGACTCAATATCATCCTCGCTTGAACGTAAGAGTTTTTGCACGAGTGCCTTTCTCGACGTTGCTCAAGCATTCGATCGGGTTTGGCACCCGGGATTACTTTACAAAGTAAAGCTTATACTTCCACACACCTATTTCCTTATCCTCAAATCCTACCTTTCAAACAGATCCTTTCAAGTCAAACAAGGTACAACTTTTTCCCCGACCTGCTCCATACATGCTGGAGTTCCCCAAGGAAGTATTATTGGTCCTCTCCTTTTCCTCCTTTACACTGCGGATATTCCCACACACCCTGAAACCTTACTGACCACCTACGCAGATGATACTGCCATCCTATCAACTTCCCCTGATCCTTCAGTAGCATCCCAACACCTGCAGGAACATCTTACCTCTATTCAGCATTGGAGTGAAAGGTGGAGAATTAAAATCAACCCTGAAAAATGTAAACAGGTAACATTCACTCTAAACCGGAGATCATGTCCTACAGTCTACCTCAAAAACACTCCACTACCAACATCCAGCGAGGTTCGATATCTAGGATTATACCTTGACAGCCGACTGACATGGAACCCTCACACGAGACTGAAAAGACAAGAACTGAACAAACGATACGGACTACTTAAACGACTCCTTGGACCTTCATCTAAACTATCGACACAGAACAAAATTACGATATATAAAACAATCATCCGACCAATATGGACATACGGACTTGAACTCTGGGGATCTGCAAAAACATCCAACATCAACAGAATACAGGCATTCCAGTCAAAAGTCCTCCGTAAAATTGTAAATGCCCCTTTCTATGTATCCAACAAAACCCTACACAATGACCTCAACATCCCATTTGTCCTTGACCTCGCTAAAACCCGTTTCCAAACGTTCCACTCCAAATTGTCTTACCATCCTAATCCCGTAGGTCAATCCTTATCTTCCCAATACCATCCAGACAATCCTCCCAGGCGGCTTAAGAGACAGTGGCCCCGAGACAATTTACTTGCCTGATCTTTTCATGATCAATAAAATATTTATTAAGACACCTCTGGAAGTGCCAACAATGGTTGGCTTCTTCCAAATTTTGTATTTTTTTTATTTTTATTTTATTTTACTTTTGCCAGTTTTGTCAACTTGTACATAATATCTGGATCAACAAACTTGATCATTGTACTGTTAACCTGTACAGATTTCAAATTAATAAATACTAAAAAAAAAAAAAAAATGTATTTTCCTTCAAACGTAAAAATAATTTCAGTGTTCATCATGAAATCGTTTTCTTAAAACTATATTATCAAAGGCAATTATCAAATGCGATATTGAACAACTATAGCATTGTTGCAAAATTAAATAGACACATGGCCAACATTTATCGTGCATTCTACATGTTAAAGGTTTATCGTGACCTTTTGCAAAGATTATCCTTTTAGATATTAGTTCGGCTATGGCTGACAGAGATAAACAAGGGGGAAACCGCGTCAATCGGCTCCAGAATTAAAAAAGAATTGGCTTGCCAATAAATCCTTGGAAGTCTCTAACAAATACTTTATTGATTAGGCCTTGAACTGGCTCAAGTGCCTTTTAGCAACGAGGGACTAGCAAGTGAACCTCACTTAGGCCGATTTTACAATAGCAAATTTGCTTTCTAAAAGAAATACAACAGTGTAATAGCTAAACAAGTGTATCTATTCTATTTATTTTAATTAAAAATCACTAAACATGGAGTTGTCACTTTGAAAGAAATGCTTGAAAATGCTACCTATATGATATAATTAAGCCCATTTTTAAAGGAAATTTTAAACTCAAGTTCAAAAAAGACTTGTTTCATAACTTATCAGGTCAGGGAAAAACAGATCGTGAAATTTGTGTATCCATTTTTTGTTAAAAACCGTACAATCTACAAAAATTGTTATATTTTGATGCAATTTGGGAAATGAATAGATAGTCCGTCGGCCCGTGACATTTTATGCAACGATTTTTAAGATTCTTCATTTTTTCACTATTGATTGTACAAGTCTTAACTAGAACAGTGCCACTTGTCAGCTGGCTAGGTAGCGGTGGGTTTGGCTGCGGGGGCGTTGCAAACTTCGGAAAAATATGAAAATGTGAAACGATTTTAAGATTCATGAAATTTCTTGGAGAGACACCTTATATTATACAATAATCATTGGCACTTGTCAGCTGGCCGGCCAGCGGTGGACTGCTTGTCAGCTGGGGGTCTAAACTTGGCAAAAATACGAAATTCTGAAACGATTTTAAGATTGCTGAAATTTTGGTGGTTACTAGTATTTGTAGTGAGATTAACAAAAAACATTGTCAGCTGCTCATATCTTGGTGGAAAACTTGTCAGCTGGGGGGGTATAAGCGCTGAGCGTATGGCGCGCGCTCCGCTTTATACCGCCAGTTGACAACTTTTCCACCCACATATAAGCAGCTGACAATTTGTTTCGTCAATCCTATTACGAATACTACCTACTAACAAAATTTCAGGAATCTTAATATGGTTTTTGACTATTTAATAGCGAAAGCATGCTTATATTGATTACAACTTCTGAATATATTGATTGTAAATGAATATTTTTATTATCAACTTTAAAATATATTATGTATTTGCATTAAGGTAAGATGAAAAAATATATCATTTATTTGTATAAAATACATAGCACATAAAAAATGTTTGCCTGTGAATGCGTGAAAACCAGGCAACGCTTGGCACAGTGTTTCGCCTTGTGTTAAAAATAACTTATTATTATCTAAATAGTTTGGTTTGTTCACGTTCCCATATTCATCCAAATTTTAACATCTAATGGCAAACAATTACCTCCAGTAGTTGAAATGATTGTTCGAGATCAGTAATTCACTCAAGATATTAAAATTATTCATTTTCTTTGCTTTATTAATGTTTCATCATTTTTTCAATACCAATAATTAGTATTTTCACATGAGAGACAGCAGGATGACCTCACAAACACTACAAATATCGAAAGTAATGATTCTAAAGGTGAAGAGTCAGACTTTCTTTTTATTAAAAAGTTTTATTGGGTAACTATTATTATTATAAATAAATTATATAATAATTTTTACAGTATTTTATACAAATAAATAATATATTTTTTCATCATACCTTAATACAAATCTATACAAATAATACAATTCTAACGGATCGCTGTCTGTTTCTGGAAGATGGGGAAAAATACTATTGGGGACCTTTATCAATGCAATAGTACCCAAAACAATGATTTTTAAAATTTTTGCCGGCTTGTCTGTTTATCTGTGCGCGCTAATCTCAGAAACGGCTTATCTGATTTAGTTGCAGTATTCACTACTATATTGTGGTACGTTTCACTTAATATTTAGTGTTTGTTTCATGCGAATCGCTACATAAATAAAAAAGTTATGCCAATGTAAAAATCACGTCCAACATTCCATGTGTATCGTTAATTCGATACACACCAGAGGATTTTTTTTTAACGAAACTTTGTATATAGTATTCTCTTAGCAAATGATTTAACGAGTTCGTTAACCAGAAAAATTGGTTCATCTGGAGGAGGGGTTTACTCCGGACCCAAAGTCGCTCGGACGAAACTCGATATTCGTTTGTGGAAATATTAATAGAAAAATATGTTGTAAAAATAAAGTAAATCGGTTTATTAGGAGGGGGGTTTATTCTGGACCCGAGTTACCAACTTACCACGACTAGCCGTAATCTATCTTCACATATAATAAAATTCTAAAGGATCGCTGTTTGTACATGCAAGATATATGAGTAAAAATACTATTGGGGGCCTTTATCAATGCAATTGTACCCAAAACAATGATTTATAGAATTGTTGTCTGTTTGTCTGTACGTTTGCTGTGTCAGACACTCTATACACACTACAGTTAAACAATCCTTAAAAGGTCTAGAGCTTCTTTTAGCAATCCTAGCAGCCTGTAAGGTTGATCCCCGATGGCTATACCTCTAATATCGAGTAGGTATAAATCTACTGTAAAGTAGATTGAAAAAAAAAATACCAATACGACGATGTTTAAAATCTAAAATAAACAAACAAGAACCTTCAAGTTTAACTCCCCTGGATTACGGATGGGATATTGAAGATAATATATAAACCTGTAAATGGTTTGACGGCGAACAATTCCGTCGAGTAGTTGATATGATTGTTCGAGATCAGCAATTCACTGAAGATATTAAAACTATTTATTTTCTATGCTTTATTAATGTTTAATCATTTTATCAATAACAATAATTAGTATTTTCAGCTGAAAGACACCAAGAAGAGGATGACCGCACAATTACTGCGGGGGGGGGGGGGGGTTGATGATTCTGAAGGTGCAGAGTCAGAATCAGAAAACGATTGACTTTCTTTTTATTATTATATATATTATTAAGTGTCTTTAGTATACTATTATTATTATTATTATGATTAATTGTATAATACTTTTTTATTACCAATACAGCATTTTATACAAATAAATGATATATTTTTTCATCTTACCTTAATGCAAATACATAATATATTTTAACGTTGATAATAAAAATATTCATTTACAATCAATATATTCAGAAGTTGTAATCAATATAAGCATGCTTTCGCTATTAAATAGTCAAAAACTATATTAAGATTCCTAAAATTTTGTTAGTAGGTAGTATTCGTAATAGGATTGACGAAACAAATTGTCAGCTGCTTATATGTGGGTGGAAAAGTTGTCAACTGGCGGTATAAAGCGGAGCGCGCGCCATACGCTCAGAGCTTATACCCCCCCAGCTGACAAGTTTTCCACCAAGATATGAGCAGCTGACAATGTCTTTCGTTAATCTCCCTACAAATACTAGT
The DNA here is from genome assembly GCA_946811695.1 of Gonocerus acuteangulatus. Lineage (NCBI taxonomy): Eukaryota > Metazoa > Arthropoda > Insecta > Hemiptera > Coreidae > Gonocerus > Gonocerus acuteangulatus. The sequence continues at coordinate 19,847,261 of OX328125.1, forward strand.
AACCACCAAAATTTCAGCAATCTTAAAATCGTATCAGAATTTCGTATTTTCGCCAAGTTTAGACCCCCAGCTGACAAGCAGTCCACCGCTGGCCGGCCAGCTGACAAGTGCCAATGATTATTGTATAATATAAGGTGTCTCTCCAAGAAATTTCATGAATCTTAAAATCGTTTCACATTTCCATATTTTTCCGAAGTTTGCAACGCCCCCGCAGCCAAACCCACCGCTACCTAGCCAGCTGACAAGCGGCACTGTTCTAGTTAAGACTTGTACAATCAATAGTGAAAAAATGAAGAATCTTAAAAATCGTTGCATAAAATGTACACGGGCCAACGGACTAAGACTCATGGAAGGATTTTTGAAAAATGTATTCATATATATGTATATATGAATACATAATGTATATATATATATATATATATGTGTGTGTGTGTGTGTGTTACATACCTGTATGTACAAATACACGAGCGTGTGTGAATATATATATATATATATATATATATATATATATATATATATATATATATATATATTTATATGTGTGTGTTACATACCTGTATGTACAAATACACGAGCGTGTGTGAATATATATATATATATATATATATATATATATATATATATATATATAAACGTTTAACAGTAGTAGTAATTTTTGGTGCCTAGTGGGTAGGATCGGTTAAAATTTTAAGATAATTTTAAAAACTATTTTCACAAAATAGGCAGAAAGTCAAATGACAAAATAAAACACATTTAGATACTAGTCATTTTTATAAAATTACCCTATCAGTTTTGAAAAAATTAATTAAAAAATATTTTGATGCAATTTGGGAAATGAATAGACTCATGAAAGGATTTTTGAAAAATGTATTCATACATATGTATATATGAATACATAATGTACATATATATATATTTATGTGTGTGTTACATACCTGTATGTACAAATACACGAGCGTGTGTGAATATATATATATATATACATATATATATATATATATTTATAAACGTTTAACAGTAGTAGTAATTTTTGGTGTCCAGTGGGTAGGATCGGTTAAAATTTTAAGACAATTTTAAAAACTATTTTCACAAAATAGGCAGAAAGTCAAATGACAAAATAAAACACATTTAGATACTAGTCATTTTTATAAAATTACCCTATCAGTTTTGAAAAAATTAATTAAAAAATATTTTGATGCAATTTGGGAAATGAATAGACTCATGAAAGGATTTTTGAAAAATGTATTCATACATATGTATATATGAATACATAATGTACATATATATATATTTATGTGTGTGTTACATACCTGTATGTACAAATACACGAGCGTGTGTGAATATATATATATATATATATATATATATATATATATATATATATATATATATTTATAAACGTTTAACAGTAGTAGTAATTTTTGGTGTCCAGTGGGTAGGATCGGTTAAAATTTTAAGACAATTTTAAAAACTATTTTCACAAAATAGGCAGAAAGTCAAATGACAAAATAAAACACATTTAGATACCTACTAGTCATTTTTATAAAATTACCCTATCAGTTTTGAAAAAATTACTAGTATGTAAAGTGCGCTATTTTATCATTTGATTTTCTGCCTATTTTATAAAAATCAATGGAAAATTTGGGGTCATTTGGGAATCACAAAAATATTTTCATGTTTGCGATATGGAATAGCTAAATTGGTTTGGAAGTTGCTAAAGGTTTTTAGGGGGGAGGAGTTATTTTTTTATTACTCCTTGAAATTGAATGTTCCTTGCGACCGTTAAAAAGTGTTGTTTGTTCTCAGAAACCTCAAACAACAAGCCAGAATGCCTTGATAGTTGACAGTAAGTGTATGTGAAAGTATAAACATAACATGTTTATTACTAAGATACATACAAATTGGGTTAAGCATCTAATTGTCATGTGTTAGATGTACTGTTTCTTTAGTTTTAATTAACAGCTAGCAGCTGTAGCGAGTAAATAGCAAATATGCTGGCCTTCACATTGACCTCAAACAGGCGGCAAAATATATTTACATAGCTTAAATCCACTTGAGATACCCTCCTGCATTCATTCAAATTGCCCTCAAAGAAGCCTTTCTAAGGGACTTATGTGTTTTAATGCATTCACCCGGTAAATAGTCATAAGATAATATTCCAAAGATAATAATGTTTGCGAAAACAATTATCAAGTAAGAAGTCAAGGGAAGGTTAGGATTTGGCTAAGAGAAACCGTCAGATTGTCAGTACAATATATTTTCAGCTAAAAAATAAATATACACAATTAGAAAAGAGAATAATCAAAAGAGCATGCCGAAACGTTCAAATTATAGATTTGTCTGAAAATCTGACATTTTCTCTTAGATGAATCCCAACCATTAGTTTCGCCTAAAAAAAAAGAATTAAGGACTGGAAGATTATAAACTGACAGCATAAATGAAAAATATTCATGATAAATTCATACTAATATTTATTTAAATTTTAACGTCCATTATTATTAACTAAGAATTTTGGGACGGGTTATTTATAGTTCATGGGTGTATATAGGAAATAATTTCGGGAGGGGTTGGGAAACTTTCGGGGGGCCGAGACCATTTCCGGGATATGAAATACTAAAAATTTAGAACTTAGAATAGTTTTAGGCAACTAAAACGCTATTACATGTAAAATGAAATATTTTTTATCAACTAAGTGATCTTATTTTTAAGGGGTTTACGACAAATGTTTACCATGAAATCAAAATTTCGGAGGGGGCTGCAGCGCCATCAGCCCCCTCCTTATATACGCCCATGCTATATGTTGCCAACCTTTTCTAGCCAGGATAGGGCTGACGCCTTTTCTTTTTTCTAAAAAAAAGCTACCACCCCATAATGGGAATCGAACCCCACTATTTTTATTATAGTAATAATAATACTGCGAAAATTTTCTATCTTAACTAGGATGTAAGTCGCATAAAAGCCTTTCTAGTTCCAATACTTCTACTAAGTTTGTAATGTGCTGCTTGTGTTGGGACTGCCTAATAGTCGGTTACGCACGTTTTATGAAGTGTTTTATGCACCATGAAATTAAGTATGCTACACACGGTCAGACAGGCCTGTCAGTTAGACCTGAACAGTCCGCCTGAAAGCCGGTCGCCTGAACATGTATATATTCCGGCCGGTCTGTCAGTTAAGACTGTTCAGGCGGCCGGCTTTCAGGCGGACCATTCAGGCCTGCCTGATCGTGTGTAGCCTGCTTTAGGACACCAGGTACTGCGTATTGGCGACGGGTAAAAAAAAAAAAAAAAATATGGCCCAAAAAAAAGATTTCTATTCAGAAGCCAACAATCTTTAATGTAAAATTAAGGAAATTTTACAATGAATAATAAATAAGACAGACACGTTTAAGGGGGGTGGTTACCTTCTTATCTACCCAAGAGATGCGATGTAGCGAAATTTCAAGGTCCATAAAACACTTCATGAAACATGCGTTAATAAGCTGGAAAAGCTGCGTGATGTTTCGGGAGTGTTGTTTCAGTTAAAATAAAGGCAAAATATTATAAATAATAGTTACGAATATGGTGCACGCGTACATTCATGTGAAATGGGTAGAATGAAAAAGATGGATAGAACCTTCTAAAATTCTAGAAAGTACATATAATCATCAAGTAAAGAAAAAAATATAAATTTTTTATAAGAAAAAAGGGAAATAAAGAAAGTTGTTTTCCTTCTATTGCTGACATACCAACATGAATGAGCAAAATGACTTTGACAATGACAACAAGATAATTGGCATGCGCATTTAATAAGTGACTGACCTCGTAATAGTTAACCTTGTAGAAACCTTCTAAAACTGTGTTCTACCAGCTACTAGTAATCCTTACTGACCACACGACCTCCTTATTGATAAAATCTTACTAATTAGGCAGAAAAATGATTATATAAAATCAATAAAACTTAACAGTCTTCTTTATCTAGTTGGTTTGATAAAAATATCACCCCGAGGAAGCAGTGAGGTTATATATTTTTTCTTTCTACAGAGAATAACTGCGATGTTATCCTCTTCCCCCCCCCCACTATGAATTTTGTTTTGTCTGCAGTTTGTACTGTGAGAGCAGCCCCGTGACAAGTTACTGGTTGCTTCCTTATTTTCTGCTGAATTGGTCAGCATTATTGCCTGGCAAACCAAATATCTTGCATTTGATATTATTTCTAAGGCTTTTCTCATCTACGGCACCTAAAATAAACTACTTTTTTTTTTTTCTCTTCGGGATTTTGATTTATAGAAAGATCAACAGGAGTTTTATTTAAATTTTTTTTACACAATAACACCATTCAAATGTGAGTACGTTCAAATGTTTGTATTGAAATAAATAGTAATTTTCTCGGTTCTACCCATAGTCCAGTGGTTAACGCCTTGGATTCTCATGCGGGAGATGGGGGTTCCAGTCCCACCAGTAGCAAGACTTTTTCTCATTTCAGAGCCGCAGAGAAATTTCCTTCCTGCAACATGGATGTCGGCAAAAATGGCCCAGATGTCGGACCAAAAAAGATAAAAAGAAATAGTCATTTGTGTCACTGTAACTTACCTCGATCTACTTAATGTATATATATATATATATATATATATATATATATTTGTGTATATATATATATATATATATATATATATATATATATATATATATATTATATATATAAATGGGGGCGAGGTTAGCTCAGTGGTAGAGCACTCGACTAATGAACTGGAGGACCAGGTTCAAATCCCCGAGCGCGCACTAAAGACTTTTTCTTCTAATGCTGCTGTTCGAGGGTTGGATTTGGTGTCCCAGATCGTCCCTAGGCTCAACCAGCCTTTAATTAATTTAATTAATAATGGGTACCTTGGGTGCTAATGACTCTAGCAGTCAAAGCAGCCAAAGGGAAAATCAGGCGGCCGGAGCATAGTATTGTCCACACTATCTCCCTAGTGTGCCGTATGGTCAAGAATCAGATACCTCTACAGTATCTGCCCCTCTGGGCCCTTGTGGCCTGTTACGGGACTGATTTTATATATATATATATATATATATATATATATATATATATATATATAATTATTTATACCCCCTACCCCGGAGCAGAAAAGTTAACAAAACCAGTGCACAAAATAAATAATAATGATCTTAAAAATAAAATTATTTTTTTATTTCATGTTTATTATTCTTAAAAAGCTGCCATCAATAAGTGAAACTGCATTTTCAAAGAGAATCTAATGAAATTAATTATAGTAGCACGGATTAAAAATACTAAAAAAAAAATGTCTGGCCCGGAAATAGCCCGTGGTGGACCTTGAGGAATCAATCAGCAACTATTCTGGTGTAATAAGCATAGCAATTAAACTTGATTGATTGACAGCTCATTGAATTGATGTTTTAATGATCGTGAAAAGACAAATTTCCAGAGCAGAACGAGTACGAACAATAGAGGGCAAATAAAAATAAAATAGCAAAAAGGGGGTTTTTAATTACTAGAAGAGAATTGTACTTTCATCCTGTATAAAAATATGACAACGAACACATTACGAATCACTTTCAGAACTATGTATACATATAGTCGTCTGTTTGTACCTATCATCTTCAAAAATGATCGGATTATGGTGAAATTTTGTGCAAAAATATTTCAAATCGAAAATTCAAGACCATTAACCTGCAGAATCCTACACATACCTGTTTTTGAGTGGGGCCTGGAACTGGGATATATATTTATACACACTCACACACACGCACATATATACGTATATAGACATGAATAAATTTTAACGAGAATCATTTTCTGTAAGAGAATAATTACATTCCTTCGGATGTTGCTATAACCTTTTACAAAGGTTTTTAGCGAAAAAATTATTCGCCTGTATCTCTTTGAAATTTAATTTTCCTTGCTACCAGTTCTTCCAAAAATTATTTATGAGTACAACCTCAATAGTTATGTCTATAAAGTGCTAAAAAAAAAAAACAATAACATTGAAAGCCAAAGTTTCTAAACTAACCGTTTTCCGTTTAGCGATAAACATTATATCGTTGATACAAAAGCAAACTAACGAATATGAAAATCACCACTTTTCAGAGTGGAAAAGCATTTATTCATAACTTTTTTTGGACAGTCAAATATTCGGCAGATTTGACCTTTTGATAGTGGAATACTTTCCCTTTAATAGACTGAAGTCAGATTGAAGAATTTGCCGTAAATAAGTCCAGCAGAAATTATTAAAGATGGACAATGAAAGATGCATTTTTTTCATATTCGTTAGTTTGCTTTTGTATCGACGATATGGAAACAGTCTTAAATGACGCAGTTCCTCAGAGACCATTTGTCTTAATATTGACTGTCAATATTGTGAATATTAAATATAAAAGAAAATATTCATGCATAATTACAATTAATAAATTTACGTTCTATTATTGTTATAGGTGTATAAATATAGAGAAATACTTCACAAATAAAGATCAACCTGATCAACACAGCAAATTTGAACTTCACTAGAAAAAAAATTAAAAATGACATCCTTCCAGTCGTAATCTAACAATGCAAGAATGTAAAATCATTATATTGTTCAAGAATTTTTAGATTTTTATTACAAGGAAACATATTATATTTCTTCTCTAATTTACACTTGCTCAGAAGTTCACTATGCAGCTCCTTTCAGGCTAACATTTTTGTTTTATTTTAATTTTTTTTTTTTTATGAGCCATTTTAAATCCGCGATAAGAAAAACTATCTTCATAAAGAAACTCGATGTTTTTATGAAGACAGGTGATAAGAAATATTGCCTACCACTTATCTATAAATAGATATGCTTTCCATTTTGTCCATCAAGCTAAATCAAGGTCAAATCATTAAAGCAGGGGATGATTTGAGATTGCAACCAAGGTCAACTTGCTAAATCCGCAACAAGACTGATTGATTAAGTGGATGCTGATGTACTTTAGTCGTCTAAATTGAGCCCCCCTCGCTAAAATCATTTCCCTTTATATAAATATACACTCTTTTTTTTTTTTTTTTGCTCCTTTTCCCACATTACAGTGACCCTACAATGTGGGAATTTATTTTCTACATGCTCCATTTTAAAAATATTACATCTACTCGTATTTTAGATGTTTATGTGAGATGAAAAGCTAAATATTAACATAATTTTAAAAAACAAATCAACAGTGAATGCCTTTAGGTAACGACAAAATATTGACATAAATAATACTAAAACTATGAAATAATACTAAAAACTATGTATTAAGCAATAGAAAAAAAGAAATGATAGATAACGTATATTAATAGAACAGAAATCCAAACGTAATTTCTAGGTTAAAAAAAAAATTAAAGTATAAAATCTTCGACGTCTGCTCGGAAAGTTCTAATGCAAACAACAAAACATTGTTTTTCTTTTTACGTACGTATCCGTTTAGCTGTCAAATCCATTTTACTACTACAATCAATTACAAACATAACAAGCAATAAAAAACTGTGGAAAACTGTAAAAAAAGAGCGAAAGATTTCTCCAACTGGGACAGAAGCGAAAATAGAAAATAATTTCCGAAGGGGGGGGGGGTGAGTATCGAGGGTATGGAATACCCCAAGATAGGGGTCCGGGAAAATTTTAAATATTTTAGTGTAAAATGGTGAGTTTTGAGGTCTAGTGACGCCTAGAGGAAAAGTGACGGAGACGAAATGATAGGCGACAGGTAAGAAGAGTGGTGGGATAGTATTGAAGGTGAGGTGACCAAAATCATGACATAACTAGTCCTCAATGAATTTTTTAAACATTTTGAGTTGACTTGATGATAAAACTGATGGTGTTTTTTTTCTAAATTTTTGTGTTTTATACCCACCCCTTTATATTCTGCAAGAAAACGTGATGGACTAAAAGGTCGGTATTTTTTTAATTCAGCACACCAAAAAATCTAATAATAATTCAGTAAAAGATCCCATGCAGCTCATGAAAACCTTTTTTCTTTTTTTTTTCTTCGAGACCTGTGTAATTAAAGTTGTCAACCCGACGGTTTCAAAGCATTTACAAGAAGCAGTTAAGACGTCAGCCATCAAAAACACGTGAGCTACTTAGACTTGTTTTTAACTCCTGTATTTCAATACAGGGATTCAGCTTACCGAAAATGAGCAGACAAGAACAATTGAAATTGTAAATAATAATAAAAAAAAATCCAATAATCAGTCACACTAAAATATTAGCGACAATTCAGCAACAAATTCAGAACATAATAAGAATAAAATAGCAATTTAATAGATCTGGTTTTCCCACAGATAATAACGAAGCTTATCAATTAATTATTTATTCAAAATAAAAATTGATTAGTTCCCTCAGCTAATAAAAAAATATCAAATAACAGAAATAAGAAAATAAAACCGAGAGAGTAAGGATATCATATAGAACGCAGATCGTTCTAGAATTTCACAATTGATAATAAAACGACGTCAATTAATTATTTATTTGTGATATCCGCAATACAACTTGATTAGTAGCCATTATAGTAGATGAAAAAATGAACTACACACAAACAAGAACAACCAAATAAAAATATAATCTGTAATATATGATAGAAGTGTCTAGAAGATAAGAATTTTAATGAAACAATTTGAATTTAAAAACTCCTATGTCACTTCGGAAGGAGAGAGAGATTAAAAAATACTTTTATTAAGCTCTTTAGAATGTAAAACGTGTTGAAACTCTACCACCCACACCAACATACATATAATTATTGTCTGGCTACCGTCTGCATAAACAAGAAGATAAAAACACTCATTATCTTTGTACAAGAAGATTCTAACTACAATAAAACTCTTTTTACTCTAATTTACACTTTAAAAAATGATAAAATTAAGATCTTCTAGTCTATCAAATTCTGTGATCCCCAACATTTTATTTCGTAGTTCATGTGCCATGTATTCCGGTTCTGGGTAGACCTCCTCCTTAGCTAATAGTATGTTTGCAAATTCGTCAACTTCTCACGTGTTTTTGACTGATTTCTAACTGTATTGAGGTTTGGAGTGAAAAAAAAATTCGATAAACATGCAGTAGGTATTACATAAAATTACTAAGGAAGCAATAAACCATTTTTTAGTGGGATGGATGAACCAAACACTTTGCTAACAAATGTTCAATATTTGGCATCAATTTAGTTAGGTTTCACCTTAAATATTCTCGGTAAGAGAAGTCCAGTTTGTTTCTTTTTTTTTTTTTTTTTTTTTTTTTTGTGGAAGATTGGAAATATCTTACTACAAGGTTCGAGGATGGAAAATCAATTAAAAACTTTCTCGCGATATTCCATAATATGGGATAAGTAACTGACTTACCTTTTTAAAGCAGGAAGATCTGATTGCTATTTTTAAACTGTACTCCTTAATTCATCGGTTAATTTCGACCTGCTTAAATGAGACCTAATATTGTGGACCCGCGTTTACATATTACAGACCCCAATTAATTTTTTCACTCCCATGGACCTCTTGTAGGTCGCCATAGACCTTTGGGGATCAATATAGACCACATTGTGAATCACTGATCTAATTCATGATATTTCTTTTCTAATACGAATACATGAATGTATTTATAGCCAACGTTTTGGCTTCATCTTAAGCCTTCGTCAGGACATTAAGGAAAGCAATAACTGATCCGTTTATATGTTGCAGCATGTAACGTTAAAAACTATTTTTTCTATTTTAAAATGTAGTTTTATTAACTATTATGACCGAACACCGACTATCAAAGCACTGTTTAATCGACACGATAACCCATCTCTTCTGAATGAAAAAGTCCGACATGCAGGAGCTGCGTCATCTTGGCGCGTTTCCATGTAATTTGGAAAGCATAGAATAGAAACCGCTAATGTTTTGCTTTAATATTTCCTGAAAATTGTAAACGCATTTAGGCGCCAAAACGGGAAACTGACAGTATCCTAAGCGGAAATTTCTTCATTTAAGCGCCGATTTATCCAAATAAATGAGGTCGCTCTTTAACCGTAAACGTAAAAGCGCAAGCGTTACGATTTGTTTCGAGTGCATTTCGTCCAAAAAAAAAAAAAAAAAAAAAAAAAAAAAAAAAAAAAAAAAAAAAACATGTCCCGGTAGAATACTCTGGTGGTTAACGAAATTGACCTTTCAGATCATTATTATTGTGCCAAATTTCATTAAAATTGGTTCATTTTTAAGTCAAGTAGTGAATGAACAGACAAATATATACAAATGCGAACCACCATTACTTACGTGATCTATGGGTTCTGAAACGTGAAAATTTCTAGTCGGATTTTCCTAATTGTGTCATGAGGTGAATCTCATAAGCGGGATTCCTTCCTTATGTTCGAGATCGAGGACGAACAAAACCAAAATCTCGCACGTGTGTTTATATGCGTACTAATTTGAACAATCCTCAATTCTGTTATTGGAATGATGGTTGGTGGACACTTGTGGTGGGAACTTTTGTCGTGAAATCGCGATAAATGGGAGTAAAACTATCGAGGAATGCACAAAAGCTCCCATGGCCAAAGTCTTGGTTCGCTTTGGAAGCAAGGAACCAACTTGATTTCTTACTTTTAATTATATGTCTGTCATTTCCTACCTGTCAGCCCTTCGTCCTTGGCATTTTCGAGGTGACTACAAAATGCCTGACCTTTAATAATTTAAATGAACTACCTCGCATTCCAGCAAACATTTAGGGCATACTTCCTTCCCTATCGGAAATTAGGCGTCATATGTTTTAAAACATTTAATTACTATTCCATTTATAATGAGTAAAATAATTGAGGAATTGACCGTGGCGTAGTAATTGCAAAAAGTGTTATTGAATGGCTCTGGCACTTCGAGTGTCGCACTTGTTATATAAGAGTCAATTGCGTATCATTTGTGATAAGGATTCGCGTAAACAAACACGACATGACTGGCGTAATGAACCGGCGAATTAGAGAAGCCCTCAAGGTCACTTTCTCTGCCATTCACTAAAAGAGTTAGATGAAATCCATTGGCTTGGAAAATCTTCAAGACAGATCCACGTGAAACTGCATACAATTTTGTTTTGACAGCTATTCTAAAATATTCTTGTAATCTAATTTATACATTGTGCAAATTGTTAACATTATACAAGCCTTTGATAAGGTTTATATCAAAATTGGAAAATAAAATGTCTTTCATTACCTGAATTAATAGCGACGTTAGAAGCTAGCCAGTGAAGTTGATCGAAGCGTGCCTGAACGACGGAAGTGCGGGACTGGGAATGAGAGGGGATCGCACAAGCGGGACGCCTCATCCCCTCCCTTTCGCCAGCTGTTTACAACACACACACCCACCCTTAAGAATGTAATTTGTTAAAACAAATTGATTTAACGTTAAATTGATTTGAGTTGTCCGGCTCGCAGGAACTGTGCCATCTTAGTGTGCTCCACGTGTTGCTGGAACCATTTCATGGTATTTATGAAATCACTTTAAGGTTAAACAAATTTGAATGTCTTTTATTACGGAAAGCGACAGTGTCTATTGTCAGTGGATTTAACCCCCCCCCCCCTTTCTCTCTCTCTCTCTCTCTCTCTCTCTCTCTCCTCTCTCTCTCTCTCTCCTCTCTCTCTCTCTCTCTCTCTCTCTCTCTCTCTCTCTCTCTCTCTCTATCTCTCTCTCTCTCTATCTTTCTTCACTTCCCCTAAAGACCGTTCAGTTAGATGAAAAAGTTTAGGGCTAGGGAAGGCTTTGAGAGGTCAGGTAAGGGAAATAGTGTTTAATTTTTAATTAGTTTAACACTTCATACCTCCTAGAGATAAGGTTATAATAGAGAGAACTTTTACCACAAATGTTCTGCGCCGGGATGAAGCCACGTCCGAAAAACGGAATAGAACAAGGAGACAGCCTTAGCCCTCTACTGTTCATCATACGTATTCATAGATGAAATCCTAAAAATATGCAAGCAGAGGACAGCTAGGGGAGTTGTTGGGAAGTAGAATATGAGGACAATCCTTGCTCAAGCTATGGCTTTTGCAGATGACATTGTTCTCATTACAGATTCAAAAGAAACTCTGCAGCAAACAATTATACAGTGGGAAGCTGAGCTGGATAGAAAGGGAATTAGGCTCAATGCAAGTAAGATCATGGTAATATGTATAGGTATGAAATAAAGAAAATTCGGAGATCCGATGGTGAGGAGAAACCTTAGGAATACACCTACCAAGGAGGTTTAAAACGTTTTTAGTCGTAACTTTGGCTAAATATTGATAAATATTAGACACTATTCCTTTGGCTGACTTCTCAAAGCCTTCCCTAGTATTAAACGAGGCATAATCAGTTTTTATGATGTTTCGCGTATCGTTTTGTTCCTTTGAAATGGGAGTTTACTAATGGTGGAACCTTCGGGAATATTTCCCTAGTGCGGACTTGAACTTTTCGTTCTATCTCACAGGATGTAGTGCCATGAGCGTATATAAGGGGGGCTGAGGGGGCTGCAGCCCCCCCCCCCCCCCCCGAAATTTTGATTTGATGCTAAAAACTTGTCGTAAAACCCTAAAAAATAAATAAAAGAAGATCACTTAGTTAATAAAAAATATTTTCTTTTACGTGTAATAGCGTTTTAGTTGCCTAAAACTATTCCAAGCTCTAAATTTTTAGTATTCCATACCACGGAAATGGTCTCAGCCCCTTCCGAAATTATTTTCTATATACGCCCATGTGTAGTGTTGTCGTTCGGGAGCTAGAGTCGCGGGGTCCCAGGCCGTCTCTGGGCTCGCCCAGACTTTGATGGCTTCCAGCAGAGTGAGAAATCATGAGGCGGAGTATACTACAGGATGCAGTAAATATTAATAAGCGAACTTATAGTAAATATTAATTTGCTGACTTATAGTAAATATTAATTATTAGCATACTTATAATAAATTTTAATTAGCAAATATTAATAGACATAAATATAGATTTTTATAATTGATTGGATCATGCTGGATTATAATGTATATCCATGTGGAATATGAGCGATAAATGAATTGTTAATAAAAATTACTCTATAACAACTTATTAATAAACGATTACTCTGAAACAATTTTTTATAGAGCGTATATAAGGGGGGGGGGGCGAGGTTAGCTCAGTGGTAGAGCACTCGACTAATGGACTGGAGGACCAGGTTCAAAACCCGAGTGCGCACTAAAGATTTTTTCTTCTAGTGCTGCCGTTCGAGGATTGGATTTGGGGTCCCAGATCGTCCCTAGGCTCACCCAGCCTTTAATTAATTTAATTAATAATGGGTACCTTGGGTGCTAATGACTCTAGCAGTCGAAGCAGCCAAGGGAAAAATCAGGCGGCCGGAGCATAGTGTTGACCACACTATCTCCCTAGTGTGCCGTACGGTCAAGAATCAGATATCTCTACATTATCTGCCCCTCTGGGCCCTTGTGGCCTGTTACGGGGCTGATTTTATTTTTTTTTAAAAAGGGGGGGGCTGAGGGGGATGCACCCTCCCCCCCCCCCTCCCGAAATTTTGATTTGATGGTAAAAACTTGTCGTAAAACCCTTAAAAATAAATTAAATAAGATCACTTAGTTCATAAACAATATTTTATTTTGGGTGTAATAGCGTTTTAGTTGTTAAAACTATTCCAAGTTCTAAATTGTTAGTATTCCATACCCCCGAAATGGTCTCAGCCCCCCAAAATTTTCCCAGCCCCTCCCGAAATTATTTTCTATATTCGCCCATGACCTCTAAATAACCCGTCCCAAAATTCTTAGTTAATAATAATGGACGTTAAAATTTAAATAAATATTACTATGAATTTATCATGAATATTTTTCATTTACGCTGTCAGTTTATAATCTTCCAGTCCTTAATTCTTTTTTTTAGGCGAAACTAATGGTTGGGATTCATCTAAGAGAAAATATCAGATTTTCAGACAAATTTATAATTTGAAAGTTTCGGCATGCTCTTTTGATTATTCTCTTTTCTAATTGTGTATATTTATTTTTTAGCTGAAAATATATTGTACTGACAATCTGGCGGTTTCTCTTAGCCAAATCCTAACCTTCCCTTGACTTCTTACTTGATAATTGTTTTCCCAAACATTATTATCTTTGGAATATTATCTTATGACTATTTACCGGGTGAATGCATTAAAACACATAAGTCCCTTAGAAAGGCTTCTTTGAGGGCAATTTGAATGAATGCAGGAGGGTATCTCAAGTAGATTTAAGCTATGTAAATATATTTTGCCGCCTGTTTGAGGTCAATGTGAAGGCCAGATTATTTGCTATTTACTCGCTACAGCTGCTAGCTGTTAATTAAAACTAAAGAAACAGTACATCTAACACATGACAATTAGATGCTTAACCCAATTTGTATGTATCTTAGTAATAAACATGTTATGTTTATACTTTCACATACACTTACTGTCAACTATCAAGGCATTCTGGCATGAGGTTTCTGCGAACAAACAACACTTTTTAACGGTCGCAAGGAACATTCAATTTCAAGGAGTAATAACAGCTGCTAGCTGTTAATTAAAACAAAAGAAACAGTACATCTAACACATGACAATTATATCTAATATATAAAATTCTCGTGTCACAGTTTTCATTGCCATACTCCTCCGAAACGGCTTGACCGATTTTGATGAAATTTTTTGTGCTTATCCGGTATCTATGAGAATCGGCCAACATCTATTTTTCATCCCCCTAAATGTTAGGGGTAGTCCACCCCTAATTTTTTTTTTTATTTTTTAGACAAAATTTTTTGATACAACATACAAAAATACATATGATACAACATACAAAAATACATACAATCCTCAATTTTCACCCTTCTACGATCAACCCTTATTTTTTAATAGCCATTTTAGTAATTTAATCATTTTTCCTTTCCGGTCCAAAACTGATCAATCGTCATTTAATTAGTTATCCCCGCCAGATGTCTACATCTTGATAGCTGACCCGGAGTCCTGAATAGCAGAATAAATATTTAAAAAAAAATATTGAATCGACTGTTAGGCGGTACGAAGTTCGCCGGGTCAGCTAGTATGATATATGAATGTAGATATACAATTTTTTATATTTATATTTTTTTTTTTTTTTTGGCTTATTTACATGAGTAATTAAACCCGTAATTTACCCT